>JANSVA010000218.1:10535785-10555087 GCA_025504915.1 Erythroxylum reticulatum | reverse complement strand
CCTTATATAGGTAAGAGACTTGTCTCAATTGTTGTCTCCAACCAATATGGGACAACAAAGGAGCCAAATCTCAACAGTTATTCCTCCACCTTTTAAATGTTTGTTACAAAACAAGCAAATAGTATGGTTCCTCATACCAGGAACCAATGCAGCATGAGCCCAAACTAGATCATTGTATCTTCCTGAAGTGATTTGATCAGGAGTACTTGAACTTTCTTCCATTTATTTGTAAAAATAAACGAATGCATATATCAAAATAAGAACATATAATTTAATTACACGATACACATGTCTATCTTATATAATATAACTCATACATCATACACAATTCAATTTCATTGAACACAATTCACCATAAGTCCAAAACTAACAATTCAATTCAACAAACATAATTATATAAAACATAAATAAACAATTTCAGTTTATCAATCACCAAACATACATAAACATTTTTCATTTCCAACAATTTCGAACAGTTTCAATTCAAAGTTTCAAACATGAGGATCAAATTGAAGGGTATGATGTGCATAATCACCAAATAATGAATATCATATAAAATTGTTCATACATATCTATTCATAACATGAGGATCAAATTGAAGGATATATTAATAACATGAGAATCAAGTTGAAGGATATAACTTCTTTGGAAATATTTTTTTGTCCTTATTTAAAGCTTTGAATCTTCTTTTCATTTCTAACAAACCATGATCTTATATCCACCATTCTATATTTGGTTCTTAAATATATAAGTTGCTTCTACGACTTTTAATGGACATTAATAAGTCTTAGTATAAGTGGTTAGAATTTAGCCTACAACATGTTCCCAATTTGGACAAAAGTTCCTTTTGGACACATATACATCACTACTTTTACATATTATCTATTATAAATATCTATGATAGCTCACACATAAATATTACCAAATAATTCAACATATTTTACATATTGATTAAATGGAAAGAAATGGTAGTTTATGTTTCCAACTTTTTCCAATTTCAATTCAAAATTGAAACATCACAAAACATACATAAACAATTTTTGTTTTCAAATTCCAACAATCTGATTTCTAACATTTTCCAACAATTTCAATTCAATCAATTACAAAACATACATAAACAATTTTCATTTCCAACATTTTCCGTTCCCAATAATTTCCGACAATTTTGAACAATTTCAATTCAAAGTTTCAAACATTACAAAGCATACATAAATAGTTTCTATTTCCAAGTTTCCAGCAATTTTACTTCTAACAATCATCAATTTTATTTCCGACAACTAACAATTTCAACCATTATAAATTCAAAATTTACAAAATAATGAAATATACATAAACAGTTTACATTCTAAAAACAATTTTAAACAATTTTCATTTTTAAAGTCTAACAATTTCCATCAATTTCATTTCTAACATTTTTCAACAATTTCAATTCAACCATTAGAAAATATACATAAACAATTTTCATTTCTAACATTTTTCATTCCCAATAACTTCCAACAATTTTAAACAATTTCAATTCAAAGTTTCAAACATCACAAAAAATACATAAACAATTTTCATTTCCAAATTTTCAACAAACAATTTCATTTCTAACAACAAACAATTTCAACCATTACAAATTCACAATTCATAAAATAATGAAATATACATAAACAATTTGCATTTCTTTTTGCAAAAAAAAAAACTGGAAAACTTTCTTTTTGTAGAAAAACTTCTGAAATTTTTAAAATTTCTTAGTAATGGCTAATATTATCATTACTTATGGCACTGGCCGTTACATGAACCCATTACATAAATATTAACTTCTGTACCATTTTTCAACCGGTACAATACAAGATTCATAACCATAACATAAAACGATTGACAGTTCAAAAAAAAAATGCAAGAATCTGCATTTGGTTCATTTCAACCTTTTTCATTTGTGATTAATATTTTTTAAAATGTATAATTAAAAATTAGATCAAAAGTTTATAATAACCATTTTTACTGTAGCCGTAATCTGATCAGGATTAATTTCACGACAGCTTGACCGATGAGGCAAGGGTAAAATTCAGTATGTCTTGAATTTGACATGCTTTTCTTGTTGCTTCCTCCCATTAATGTGCCTGCAGGAATGCAGTTATGATTAAAGCTGGAGTTTGTCACTTAAAGGCAAACAACTGTCTGGATTAAACATTTTGTTTTCACTTCCGTATCGCAAGAACCCTACAGATAAAGCATAATATACAAAACCAAAACTTTCCCCAAGTCTTGACATTTCACAACCTCTTATTCCTATGCCCACAGGGCAAAGGTAGGTGCCCCCACGCAAAAGCGAAAAGTCTGCCACTGATGCAATGCTTCTGATAGCTCTTCCATGTAATATGCAGCTATCTCCATAACTTTCTTCCTCAATGTAGGTGATTATCTGTTCTATTTACAGGAAAGCAATTACCACCTCGTATCTATTATTATCCTAATCTCTTGGTCTCTCAAGGTAATATCCTCTTCACATCATGTTCCTGCTCAGCACTTTTGGCTTGATTGTATACTGACTCGAAGGCGTGCATACAGACACTTGAAAATCCAACTATTGCCTGGAAGACATGTGGGAATCCCATCTGCAGATTGTTTAATGTCATTGCCCTTGTTATGCTGACAGATTTCTCGTGTTTACTCTTTTCCTCTTCTGCCTTCGCTCTCAGGATTTCTACCTTTCCTCGCTTCTCTGCAACTGGGTCTCTGCTTCTTGTGCCGCCGGGAGTTTCAGGAATTGAGTAGGCTCCATACTTGCTCTCCAGTGACCTAAGCTCAGCTACCTTCTTCTCAAACTCCTTAAATGCAGATTCAGATTTCTTTTTCTGTTTATGCTCCTCTGCTTGTTGGACCACTATGGCATGGATTACAGTCAAGAAACTCTTGATTCCTTCAGATGCCACTTTGTCAGGAATGCGGTCCACTGCATGGTGCCACTCTTCACAAAAAGAGTAAATTTTTGATTCTTTATTGGATATGGAAAAGAGGCTGAGACGGAGCCATCCAGTAAGTGATTGGATGTAATCCCGCTGAGCTTTCACAAGATTGCAAAATGACTGGTGCCATTGCTGGACTTCAAGCTCAAGTTGGAGAGTGGATTGCCGGTGAATTTCAGACGTCGGTTCTGTTGATGGAATAGTATTGAGATATTTGAGTTGCTGAACTATATGTGTTTGAACTTGGTGAGCTTCATACATGCTTCTCCACATACACATCAACCTGCAAAGCAAGAGAGTCAAGATTAAGTTGGAAGCCACTTAGATGTCTGCTGACTACTGCAAATATTGATTGATAAAAGGATTAATGCAGTTGCTTGTCCCCTCCTACATAGACGTAAAATAATTTGAGCTATATGTCAAAACAGAATAGAATAGCAATGAAAAATTGGCGGCCTGCAAGGGAATATAATTGCAGACCTATACTGTTAATTCTTGCACACACCACTTACAACTGTTTTGTTGGCGACCCTACTCATGGAAGGATAATACAAGAGATCACAAGATTGTCTCCCTTGTGATGAAAATGAGTCAATAGAAGTTTAAGCATAAATATTCCGCAGACTTTCACTTTATTCTAATAAAGGTCATTGCCTCCTAAAGGTTGTACACATCACAGTTCAGAGTCAACTGATATCTCTGAAACAAAACAAATCACTGACCTAGAACAAGCCAGTCAAAAGGCAGTCAAAACAATTATTATCAGCTGCGCAGGGCAACCATATCGTAAGTTAACTAATTCCCCTGATAATTTCCAGTATAAACAGTCAACATAGCAAATAACTGTGTCTTTGAATATAACGGCTAGATGCATAAAAGAAGTAGAGGGCATTGCTCTTTTAATGGCCTCAGCCACAAACAAATCAGTCTAAAACCCTGAAGCAAAGATGCCGCCCTGCCATGCCCGATGCCGCAAGTGAAGTGAAAGGACAGTAATGTAAATGTAGTGGGCCAATGTTAGTTTCCCATTCCATGGGGCTAAAAAGTTGGAGTACGAAAAGGGTAACAGAGATAGTTAGCTTCCCATTCCATGGGGCTAATAAGTTGGAGTACGAAAAGGGTAGCAGAGATAAGAGTCCTATAATGCAACAGAGACTGACATGTGAATCAGAACTGGAAAATTATGTTTCGAAGTCACGTGAAAACTTGTGGACAACTAGTTTGACCAGACATTCAATGCGTTAAGGTAAATTAAAACATGACAGGGATATAGAACACCAACCCTTTTACAAGTTCAAGGAGCTGAGGACAGAGCTCCGTCTCTCTCAATTTGATGATTTCGGCGGAGGTAGAATCAATGGCCTGTGCAGCAACCATCAGTTGAGACTCCAACTTTTCAACCTCTTTCTTAGTCTTCTCAGTCTTCACATAGTCAGCCCTCTTTACCTCTAGCTTCCTCAATAAAGCCTCCTTCTTCTCATGCTCTATCTTTATACTCTCAGCACTCTAACCATCCACAGAAGCACTTAATGAAACGAAAAGAAATACTAAACAAATTATAAAGAGAAATTTATGAAAGACGTACGCCTCCATGACCACCTATTGATTAAGTGTGACATCATCAAACCAAATGGTATAACATGGGAAAAGATTATCAAAATGAGAATTCTGCAATGAGATTTGAAGATCTATACCTTGGCCTCCTGGAATAGTTTTTTCTCCCAAGCATATAGCCTCTCCACTGTTGAGCAATGGCTGGTGTTTGCAATGCTTCCTCCTGCTACATTATTTATAATAATTCCTTCTCCCATTTTTCCGAAGCCATTAAGCTTCGGACTCGACGAACCCCATGTCCACAATGACGGACTAGTCAAATTGCAACCATAATTATAAACTTTCCCTGCAAGAACAAATAACACTCAATCCAAATAAGAAATGTGAACAATCTAAGAAGTTTGTGCTAAATTTCCTTTAATTTTTCCCACTTATTACAAGCCCAAGAACACTATACCTCCTTTACTTTGAGTAGAAAAGTTTGAGCTTGAAACCTCTAAAAGCAATGAAAGTTGACCACCGGCATCAGCAGCTTTGAGAAAATATTCATCAACCTCCTTAACGATCTCCACCAAATCTTTACTATTCCTTGAAACCACCATTGCAAGTTCACTTCCACTTCCACTCCCACTACCAGTTTCCTTCGAGAATCCGCTTACCATGGACAGCGGCGCCGTAATGCTCGCCGTCCCCGTGGCGGTCACAGCCACTTCAGAAGCTGTGGTGGCTGTCAAACCCTCCCACTCCTCCTCCGTCACTGGTCGCGAAGTCGACGGCGGCATGAAGGGATCCCAGAAGTCCCAGCTCGACCCCTGCGGCGGCGGAGGAGGTGGCGGCGGAAGTGGAGACGCAGTTATGGATGATGTCCAAGTGTCTGAGCTTGGACTCATTGAGGGTGGCGGTGGTGGGGTTGGTGGCAATTGTTGACGAGATGGCCCGTGAGGTGGCACACGGTGGTTGTGTTGGTGGTGGTGGTGGTGCAGAGTAGCTTCCGTGTTGGAGAACTGAAGAAGAGCTGAGCCAGTGCTACGCAGTGAGCGAATGTACATTGCATGCGAAGCAGAGACGCTTTGTCTGGCTTTAACAAGCTGTTTCACGTACCTCTTTCGAGCCTTACATCTCGAGACCATTTCTTCTCTCTCCATTCTCGAGTAACAGCAACCCATTTTCTTCTTCTTCTGGTTCTTATCTTCTTAGCTCTTGCTCTTGAAGAACAGATCAAATGGGGTTTCTCTTGGTTTCGGACCAAAAGAGTAAAGTGAAGTGCTTTTTCCAAAGTGAAAGACTTGGACTAGTTTTGTCTTTAGTGTCGAAAATTTCTGTTGGCAGAGAGATCTAACTTATATTGAAAGTACTGTCGCTGCTTTAGCCTGAAAAATCTTTAACAAATGGCGCATCTTTCATGCGCATTCCGCCATTGATGAGCGTAAAGTTACTTTCTTTTTCATCAAACCGTTATAGTACCTACACGATTTGCACCATTGCACCTTCTTTCGATCAAAATGTATACGGGCGTTTAAGATTACACCGTTCTTCTTCTTCTTCTTCTATGAAAATTTTCTCTCTCTCCTCTGTAGAAATACAGGATTTGGATATACTTGGGTGGCGTTGATGCAGAGACAGTGACTTCAGGGCGACCAGAGCCAATGAGTATTGGGTAGAGAGCCAAACAATTGTTTATTTTGAATTTCCAGTGACCAAAATGACCTCGCCACATTCACTACCCTCCAACGAGCAGTACGCACAGGTCAAGGGTGAAAACTTGCATGCTTGTGATCACTAGCCACTTCTGGAAGCAGCAAAAGGGTGTTTTGGTAACTTCGGGATTCCTAAGGTTCCGTATTTGCTTGAATTCGTTTAAATGACCAGGGGAATTAGGCCATCCTTGGTGCAATAAATCTCGAAGACATCAAATCTTTACACTGAAGCAAAGATTAAAAATACAAAAAGATAATTTTATTTAATTACTTTTTAATATATTCTTTTTACGTACTTCTTATAAAATTCATTTAATTACATAATTTATTAGATAATTAAATTTAAAATATATATTACTTTATACAAAAATATATCATTATAAAAATTTTATTAAAACATTTAAAACGAGACTAATATTAAATATAATATTAAATTTATTTTTAATTCTTATTTATAAATGTTATAAATTTATTAATAAAATATGTTAAGAATAAAAAATTAATTTGAAATAAAAACATATAAATTTAATCCACATCATTAATTTTAAAAATTAAAACTCAACAAAAATATTTAAAATTACAACAAGACTAAAATAAATTACAATGGAAATCAGATTCGAGATTATAATCAAACTAAAATTATAAAAATAAACTTAAAAGAAAATTAAATTACTTAAAAATATTAATTTAATATAAATAATTAATAATTTGGAAGATCATCCCTATTTTCTCCAACATGAAAATTCAAATCATTAGAGATTAAATGAGAAATTTTAATCAGTTTATATTTGTGTATATTATTAATTTGTTGTTGCAATAATATTAAATATATTTTGTAAATAATATTAATTTAATATAAAGAATATATTAATTAATTAAGAATAATGATTTTATTTCAAATTTTAATAAATAAATAAATAAATATAAATTATTGTATAAATATAAATTAATTTAGTTAATAACTAAATTATTGTGTTGTATAAATATAAATTAATTTAGTTAATAAATAAATTATTGTGGTATATTCTTTGAAAAAATTTTAGTGTAGAATGGTTAAAGTAACATCAAATTTGGTATAAAAAGATTATTAGAATATTCTCGTTTACACCAAATTTGGTGTAAAATTTTGGTGTAATAGTTGGAGATGGCCTCAGTAATTATCAGATACATGAAAAGTAGTTACTGATTATAGACTTCCGACTAATAAAATATCAAGCCAACATAAAGCATTCACTTCATCATTATTAAGAAACACAAACATTAAACTAATAATCAAAGACTTGATAATGATTGTATAATGAAAGTCTGAATAGAATATAAAAAGTTTAAAGAGAGGTGAATCATCTTTTTATGAAGTTGAGGAGGAGTTATTAAAACATCACCTACAGTTTAGTGTGAGTCATTTTAGGATTATTTTACTGGTCAGAAGATATACAAATGATGGAGAGCTATAAATAGGAACTTAAGATTGTCATAAAAAGGAATAGCTTTAGTTTGATTCATGGCAAACGAGCCACTAGCTTAATAGGCAGTAAATAATGTTACCAATTAAGCATTAAAGATAGAGAGAAACCCAAGGATCAATTACCTTCACGAAATCCTTTACAGAGCCTTTACCTCTGATATACACTCGGCACTGAGTCAAAGCTTCAAATCTTTTAAAAGAGTTCCCACGTGGTCCCAATAATTGGCCAACAAAATTGTACTGCTAAGTTTGAGAGTTAGGAATCCTTATTGATTCGCATTTCAGAAACAGCTGAAACAATTAAACTTACATTCGTATATTGATCAACAGGAACATCAAGTCTAACCACTTTCTTCACAATGTTGGAATTCTTGGGACACTAGGCCAACCTGATGAAACAGTCTGTAGTGAGGTTATTCTTTGTAGATGCCCGTTTTCCTAAATAAATGTTACTACCATAAATACACCAAAACTAGTTCAATAGCAAACAAAAGTTAACTGATTCTTAAGCAAGATATCCAATGTCGAGAATTAACCACTATCAGTTTGGAATTGGGGAGCAGACAATACATTGCCTAGCATTACAAAATATATCATGTGCCAGAAAGGGATGCAATATGGGATTCTTATCATTTCACAATAGTAACACAATACGCATGAAATTTTTCCCAAAAAATGAATCCTCAATAGTCCACCCTAGAACAAATATTATTTTTTCCTCCAAAAAACAATATACGGAGAAGTCTTGTCACTGATATCAAAAATGCAAACCATTATTAAGCAGTCAACAACCTTACCTATTGTAGAGGGTTTCAAGCAAATAATCCTAGAACTCAAAAATGCAAAAAACCACTTCCTAAACTCTTCAATGAGCTAAAATATTTAGCTACAAGCAAAAACAGAAGAAAGGGATAAGGAGAGAATCCATTTGTAAGCATTTTTTATGTTTTGTTCTTTCAGGGGGACTTGAACCCAAGTCTTAGAAGTTAAAGAATGGGGTGAACTACCATTAATCTCCAAGGCCTGTTGGCTCTATGAAATAAGCTTTTCCTTATAGGTGTTAGCAAGTATAAAACTTCATCAAGCGTTTACAGACAAACAACAATCTCCAAAAGTTTAAGGGTCAATGGCACAACATCCTCCTGTGGTTTGTGCAGACTGAAACAAGCTCCAATTGATTTCAACTTAACTTTAAATCACCGTATAGTAATAAAAATTCCCAATATAACTCAATACAACATCATTACTTTTGTGAATAAGAGCTGATTTGCTCTGTAATGTATTACTAAAAGAATGTAGTACATACATACATGAATAGGAGTACAAAATAGGCTAGAAAATCTATACAGATACAGAAGATAATTTAGATAATCATAGGATAATGTTTATCTCTAAGATACTACTATCTAATCTATAGCATCTGATTACAATCAGATTATAATAGTATGACATAATATGTATCTTAACCACACTCCGCCTCAAGTTGAATCATAGTTATCAATCATGTCTAACTTGCTGATACATTCTTTAAACATTTGTCTTTGAAGACCTTTGGTAAACACATCTACTGTCTGCTTCTTTGTTGGGACATAAGTTAGGCATATAGTCCCATCTTCTATCTTCTCCTTGATAAAATGTCGATCAACTTTAACATGCTTTGTTCTCTCATGATTAGCTAGATTGTGTGCCATGCTTAGGGTTGACTTATTATCACAATATTATCATAATAATGTTTATATGTGACTTAAAATTGATTCCCAATTCTATCAGCACTCTATTTAACCAGAGACACTCATAAATCCCTTTTGTAACTACTCTTAGTTCAGCTTCTGCACTACTCTCGGCTACCAACTTTTGCTTCTTACTTTGCCACGTAACTGAATTTTCCCTCACGAATGTACAATATAAAATGGTTGATCATCTATCCTCTTCTGAACTTGCCCAATTTGAATCAGTATATATTTTAATTATTCTTTAATCTCCCTTTTTGAATAATAATCCTTTCCTAGGAGTACCCTTCAAATACTATAGGATCTTATAAACTGCCTCATGTAAAATATTAGCAGAGAAGAGATAATTTCATTCTCATAATCGATAGGTTACAGCTGTAGTCAATATATATGCAATTTTTTATACTAAATATAGTATCAGATTTCCTAAGATGCATGAAAATCTGTATCTTATTCTAATCCTTAGAAATCAGGGATTTATATGATTTCTATAGCTATACAACCTTCTAAATAATGCTACATGATTCTACATAATCCGACACCTCAAAATGCTTCCTCTTTGGTGCATGCATGTAGCGACTTACAATACTTATGGCAAAAGCAATATCTAGTCTAGTATAAGATAAATAAATTAGTCTTTCCACTAGTGTCTGGTATTCTTCACGGTTAATAAGTTTATCCTTTTCATCCTCAAACTTTGTACTATAATGGGAGTGGTGCTTAGTTTACATCCTAACATTCTGCTCTCTTTTAAGAGATCAAGAAAGTACTTCCTTAGTGAGATGTAAATTCCTTTCTTTGATCTCGTTCCTTCCATGCTTAGAAAATACTTCATTTCTCCTAAGTCTTTAACATCAAATTCTTTCCTCAAAGCTGACTTAAGTCTTGTAATTTCCTCTTCATCATCATTGGTTACAACAATATCATCTACATACACACAATCAAAATTGTCTTCTTATCTTCTCTAATTCTGAAGAAAATTATATGATCCGACTGAGCTTGTATGTATCCTTCTATTTTTAAGACTTTGGCAAATCTTTCAAACCAAGCTCACGATGATTGTTTCAGCCCATATAGGGATTTTCTTAGTCTGCATACTCTATTTCCTCCTCCTTCCTCATCAAATCCTAGAGGAAGTTTCATATACACTACTTCCTTTAGTTTGCCATTCAAAAAGGCATTTTTAATATCAAGTTGCTAAAGTGGCCTGTCGAAGTGAGCAGTTACAGATAACAATAGTCTGATAGTGTTTAGCTTAGCCACAAGTGTTAATGTCTCCTTGTAGTCCATCCCATAAGTTTGAATATAACCCTTTGCTACCAATCTCGCTTTATACCTCTCGATAGAACCATCAGCCTATATTTGACAGTAAATATCCACTCACACCCCACAGGTTTCTTTCTTTTAGGCAGATCAACTTCTTCCCACGTTTCATTCTTTTCAAGTGCTCTTTTCTCTTCAAAAATTGCTTCTCTCAATTCTGTAACTTTAAGAGCTTCTTGAATATTTTTGGGGATGTCAATTATGTCCAGATTAACAATAAATGCTTTGTATTGAGAAGATAGAACATCATAAGAGACAAACCTCTTAATCGGGTGCATAGTACATGATCTAGATTTCTTCCGTAAAGCAATTGGAAGTTCTAAATCTGTGTTGTCTTCGACAGGGACCTGCACTAGTTCAAAGATTGGTATAGCTTCAAGGACAGGGTGTGTACTACTTATTTTGTTCTTCCGAGAGTACATCTTAAGTTTATGGTCAGGTATAGCTACTTCTGTATCAGGATTTGTCTCTATAGGAGATGACAATTGGATAGGTTCAGGAACAGGTGTACAAAGAGGTTCAGGCTGAGATTCATCACCACAAAACTCATTCTAATACTCCACCTAAATCGAAGACTTGGGATAGAAGGAACCTGTCTCACAGAAAAAGAGACAAGTTCCTTCTAATGTAATCCCTCAATTTAAGGGATTTCAATCTTTCTATCTTAACTATTTATAGCCTATCTATATCTCAATATAATCTATTTACAGGTGTCTAGTATCTTGATAGGAATATTAGTCATAATATTCCTCCGACACTTAGAAAGAGGACAAAAGAGTGGGAGTGAGAGTTTAAGAATGTGCAACCAAAAGCTATAACAAAACAAAAAAGAACTATGTCTAAATACCTGCGGACATTGTTAACTAGAACTTAGTCTAATATCATTAAATGTACTGTTACAAGCAAGAACTTTGAGATTACACCAAATGTTATTCAGATGGTGTAATAGATTTTTTCAATTTGATGGACTATAAGATGAGGATCCAAACAGTCACATCACCAATTTCTTTGAGGTTTGTGGTACTTTCAAGATGAATGGAGATACTACCAATGCAATTAAACTGAGGCTATTTCCTTTTTCATTGAGGAAGTAAGCCAAGTAACTCTCTTCCTAAGGGATTAATCACGATTTAGGATCAAATGGAAAAGATGATGAAGTGCTTTCCACTATCCAAAACAACAAAGATGAGGAATGACATCTCTTTCTATACCTAGAATGAATCAAAGACTCTATATGATATTTAGGAGAGATTTAAGGATTTATTAAGAAGATGACTATATTATGGTCAAGTTTAGATGTTCTATAATGGTTTGAATCCTTTAACTAGTTAGATGATAAACGTTGCAACTGGAGGGGCCCTAAATAGTAAGATATCCATAGCGACCTAATAGTTGATCAAAGAAATGACTATAAATAGCTATCTGTGGAACTCAACAAGAGCTAATCCTAATAATCCGATTGGAGTTTATGATGTGGATGCAGTTATAGCTCTAGTAGAAGATTGATGGATTTTTGGTTGGATAGTAAGTCACTTAATGTATTTTGCTTGCTTTTCCAAGTATTTTTATTGATTTTTGTACTTGAGTTATTTATATTTTGTGTATACGTCTAATTCACTCACTTAGATTAAAAAAGAACAAATTTGAACAAGTTTAAAGCAATTTTGAGTTATTTTGATTGAGTTATGGAGAACAGGATAGTGTACATGGCCATGTAAGAGAGTTTGGCATGTTGAATATTTCCTATAGAACATGCCCCTATTAAATAGTGAGAAATTCATATTGATGGTACATGCCTATGTCAGTGCACATTTTAGCTCTAGATAATATTGCAAGAATAAGGTCATCAACACGCCTATGTTGATGCCTATTTATGTCATTATATTCAAATTTCAAATTTAAAGGATAAAATTTTGCTATAAATACGAGAAGGAAGTAAAAAAAACGAAGGAAAAAAAACCTAGAATGTGTAAAAAAGCAAGTGAAACAACTAAGGAAACATCCATGGAGCGAGTTTTCATAAATATAAAATGAAGTTTTTAGAGATTTTAAGGATTCTAGACATGTTTTCCTAGATTTCCATCTTTTACTTTAGTTGTGGTATTTTGTTTTCAATTATCATGAGCTAAATTCCTTTTGTTCTTTGGATTAGATGAACCTTGAGATAGATTTTGAAGTGACTTTATTTTATTTTAATTTATTATTTAACTTCATTAACATTCAATTATATATTCATATTTATTCTATAATTAATATTATCATTATATTATTTCTAATAATCTCATAACTATTTATAGATTTTTTCAAACTTAATTTGTTCATAACTAACAATCACATCATTAATACTAGAGGTTCATACACTAGAGATAGATTTGGTTCTTACAAAGAACTCCAATCTAATGTCTAACTAGAACTTATACCAAGACCACTCACCTTTAATGAAATAAGAACTTGTTTTCCTTAAAAATGAATTTAGTTACTAATAACTTGATCTCCTCGAAAACCTTAGCTTTAATACCAATGAGAGAAATGTGAATAAGTGAAGGGTTTTAACATCATATTAGTACTTTTAAATTTTCAACTTTATATCATTTTACATAAAAAAATAGATAGAAAATTAATGAATTATGATATAGAGATCAATGATAATTTTTAAAATATAAGGAGTCAAATAAAAAAACAAATTATAAGGATCCCAATGAATTTAACTTTTTACAAGTATAATTATACAAATGAAAAAGTAAATAACATCATAGAGAAATTACATATAATTAACTCACTATTTAATTATTAGAATAAATATTTAAGATTGTTCTAATTCATAATTTTAATTGATTTATAAAAAATTATTGTTATGTTTAAGTTTTATGTTTGAAATAATATGCATTACAATATAGTTCAGTTATATTTTATATCTTTTTTCAAATATACGTGGCATTGATATAATTTTTAATATTATCCTTATGAAAATTGCAAAAATTTAAACATAAAGTTATATCATAGAATTTTTATGATTAAGTTGATATTACATAGAATTTTGTTAGGAACAATATTTAATCATTTAAAAGTGCTAATACAATCATTTAGCAAAAAAAAAAGTGAAACCTTTGTTAAACTTTTAATAACGATTAGTGGGTTGTAAAACTCATTATGAAATTTATTTTGATGGCATAAACTTTTGAATCTTTAATAGTTGCATCTTAGTCTTGCATAATGAGGAAATTTGAAATGTTAGTTACATTATTTTCTCATACTTGAGATTAAGCAATTTTTGAATGGAATTTTTATCTTTCAAAGAAAATATGCAATTGATCTTGTGAAAATGTTTAAAATGTTAAATTGCAAAGTAGCACCTACATCTTTGAATATGAATGAGAAGTTGACAAGCGATAATGGTATGAGGATGGTAAATGCAACGCATTTCAAAAGCATGGTAGGTGGTTAAAATTATTTATCCCAAAGTAAACTTTATATAACATTTTTGAGAGTATAGTTTTTATATTTATACAAAATAACAAGGCATCAACTTGGAGTAGTAAAGTGGATCTTATAATGTGTTATTAGAATTGTTAACTTTGGAATTTGGTATTCAAAAGTATCAAATTTCAAATTATTTGGTTCTACTAACAATTATTAGGTAAGTTATTTGGATAATAAAAATTACTTTAAAGTGTATTTTCTTCTTTCATTTTGGTGATATTTCTTAGAGTAAAAGATGCTTTGTCATTATCAGAAGTAGAATAAGCAATGTTAATAATATGTTAACTAGTTTGGCTAATGAGATTGCTGGTAGATCTTAAACAAGAACAACTGGATGCTATCAAAATTTTCTGTTACAGAATGATAAGAATCACGCATTCCATACCCCGAAAAAACACATTGACATTTGCCATCACTTCATTTGTGAATTTTAAAAAATAAATAAATACGATTGAATAATTGCTCTAGAAGGAGTCACAAGTTGAAGATTAACTACCAAGGTAAACTATAATTATTTTCTCTCATATAAATAAATATAATATGGGAAATTTTTAATAAAAAGATAATTATAAAGAGATCATTTTAATAAATCATTTATGCTCAATGAAATAATCAACGCATGAATCTAATTCCTAGCTTATAGTTTTCAAGTATCAATTATCGGGATAAATCTTTATAGTCATTCAGCTTATGAGAATTACCACGATCTTGAGTAAAGTAGCTAGCAAGTTAGTGTTAGAGCATTCTTCAATATCATGTATAGTAGAAAGCATATCATCACCGCTATTGATTTCAAATCATTCCTTCTTTTCAAGGTTAAGATATACCCCATTTTATAGCATGATTATGCATATGAGCTAGACTTTATGAGTGATAATCTGCTCCCTAATATAGAAGAGATTATAATTCTAGATTTCTTTTTTTTTAAATTTTCGGGTTTCCTTCTCTAGATATAGTATAAATCACATTTCCATATAGAACTTTGTAAATTAGGAGATCACCTTTGCATATCCGTTTTATTTGATTGATCCATTCCACAACTTCTAACCATATCATATATGGAATATTAAAATTGCATAATTGTTATAAACTTTTGCCAGATAGTTTAGGAGAATGTAAATTAAAAAAAAAAGATGATTGATATATTCATCCTCTTGTTTAAAGAGAACAAGACACGTAGAACCATTGAAGATTCTCCTTAGCCTATCCAAGATAATTAGCAATTCATTTATTATTTGGTAGCAAGTAAAACAATTGTATTAAAACATTATAGGGGAAAATGAACAAGTGATGAATATCCTTACACTTTTATGTACTAAATATGATTTTCTAAAATTGTAAATGGGAGTACCTAACTTTAAAGTGAAAGGCAACATTGAAAACTAATCCAAAAAATGCTTCATTAAAGTCAAAGTTGATATTGTCACTATCTTAATAAAATTAATGAAATAATTACCACTCCTCAATAGTATTTATGAATAAGTTTAAGAGAAAAAAGAATAATGAAAAACTGTCTTGCTTTAGTTAGCAAAAAGACAAAGGTTATCCACCAGAGACAGAATAAAATTTGCAGTTGAAAGTAAAGATTGTGGGCTTTGTGGTGTAGTTCTAGAATGCCACTTATATTTATCCTTTGAATGTCCCTACTCTCAAGGGCTTTAGAATTATCTCTTTGATCTTTTTAGCAACCATCGTAACATTACAAGTTGACATCAAGTATTGGACTAGGCTAGTGCAATTAGACTAAACAACAGGTAGGATAAGAAAACTCTTCAATATTGATTTTGGAACTCTTATTCACCTTATATAGATTGCTAGGAATAGCATAATATGCAAAAAGATACCATTCCTCCAGAAGAAGCACTATGTAGATTTTCCCTCAAGCTTCACCAAGTTACCTAGCAAGTAAGCTGCATGACAAGCTGTCTCATCCTATACAACTTAGGTTGGCAATAGATTGATGGGAAATCTTGTAATGGAAGTTGTAAGCTAAGTTGAATAGGGTCATTTGTTTAGCATAAAAGAGGATATTTTCTTTCACAATATAGATGTTTCTTTTTATTAGAGTTGAGCTTAGGTCAACTATTGTCAAAATGATTAGAACTAGTCATTTGGATAGTTGACATTTACTACTTATAAATCTTTAATATTTTTATATTTAGTCAATATGAGATACTCTAACACTCCCCTCAAGTGTAACTGAGATTGGACATCCAATTGTTACTCGAAATAAACGCAATGATAACTAGACAGGACCGCTAGGACTGGACATTCAGACAGACAACTATTAGCTTTGATACCATATTAGAATTAGGCTTGGGTCAACTATTGCCAAAATGACTAGAACTAGTTATTTGGATAATTGGCCCTTACCACTTATAAATCCTTTAATATTTTCATGTTTAGTCAATATGAGATACTTTAACAGTTT
Organism: Erythroxylum reticulatum; assembly: GCA_025504915.1. Taxonomy (NCBI): domain Eukaryota; kingdom Viridiplantae; phylum Streptophyta; class Magnoliopsida; order Malpighiales; family Erythroxylaceae; genus Erythroxylum; species Erythroxylum reticulatum. The sequence goes on along the minus strand of JANSVA010000218.1, from coordinate 10,538,456 downwards.
TAATGAATTATTTTATTTACCTTTAAAAACGATTAAAAATGTGGAGACTAGTTCAAACACATATTAATAACTCAAATTGTAATGTAACTATTGATATGATTTAATCAATCAAGTAATTTATTACTAGAATTTTCAAATAAATTAAGTTCACATTTATATTTAGTTTTTTAATATTAAGATTTCATTTAAAGAAAATTTAAGAATAAAAAGAATAAGATATTAAATTAGAGTTTAAAAGTTAAACTTAGTTCTTTTTCATAACTGTTAAGTCAAGAAGACTTCACTTCTATTAATTTTAATGACAATCAAATAATAATAATCTTAGAAGGGTGTGAATTGTTTTGATAAGTTTGTTAAGCACACAAAAATGTAAATGATACATAGTTAAATCAGAAGATGCGTAGTCAACACTAGAAGATATAGAAAGTCAAACCAAAAGATGCGTAGTCAACACCAGAAGATATAGAAAGTTAAACCAAAAGATGTGTAGTCAACACCAGAAGATACACGTCATCACCAGAAGATACACGTCATCATTCGAAGATACACATCATCACTAGAAGATACACGTCAACCAGAAGAAGCGCGATACCAGATGAAGCGACATTAGAAGAAGTATAGTACCAGATGATACAAAAGGAAACTATTCTAGAACGTCAGTTAGTTAGTTAGTTGGAGTTAGTTACAGGAATCAACTAATAACGGTTCCTAGAAGATTCAAGAAGCAGTTTCTAAAAAGATAGTTGAAGACTTAGGCTATAAATACTAGTTCTAGTCGTAAACTAAATAACGTTTTTACAAGAAAGAAAATCTAATTGTACAATACTTAGAAAAACTCTATACTCAAAGTGCGAAAGAAAGAGAGCCAATACATCTGTAACGTAAAGCTCAAAAATATCTTTCCTAGAGAGAGAAAGAAAGGCTAGAGCCTAGAGATGCTAGCAAAGTAGATAAAGAATACTTTGTGAGAGAGACCTGAAGAGGCTCTGTAAGTGTAGAAAGAATAATTGTAAAGTTGAAGAGTATAGTGAAATCTCAGACAAACTCTGAGGACTGGATGTAGCCCAAGGTTAAGGGTGAATCAGTATAAAATCGCGGCATCTATTCTTTAACCTTTATCTTTTAACTTTCTAGTTGTTAGAAGAGTAGATAATAATTTTTGCGATTGCATTACTCATCGGCTTTAGTAAATTGTGTTTGTGATCATCTAAATTTGTAAAGAAATCTAAGAAATTCTAAAGATTAATATCTTTGAAGATTTTACACAATTCAACCCTCCTTCTTGTGTATTTTACATATTATACATGATTTCTATATTAACAAGTGATTTACTTCAGTTGATATTATAGCAAGGTTTCCAAGAAACACTGTTACAAAGTGAGGATAAAGATCCATGGTTGAATTACATGTTTTTATAGCTGAAGATGCCTAGGTCACAAGACTTCCTGTATTCAATGGTGAGGATTATCATTATCGGAAGGACAGGATGCAACTCTTTATAGAATCCACACATATTGATCTTTGGGATATCATTAAGAATGGTCCATACACACCAACATATGATGAAGGCAATAGCATCTCTCGTGACAAATGTTCAACTAATCAAAAGCTCGATTTTAGTTAAACTCAAAGGTCAAGTTCTTTTTAAGTTATACCTTAAGTAGAAGTGAATATGATAAGGTTCACGGATGCGAATCTGCAAAGAAAATGTGGGACACATTAGCCATTGCACATGAAGGCAGAAATCAGGTGAAAGAGTCCAAAATTAGTATTATTGTTCATCAGTATGAGCTATTCAAAATGAAAGATGACAAGACTATTGATCAGATGTTTGGACGATTCCAAACGATTGTGTATAAACTTAAAACTCTTAAGAGAATCTACGATAATCAAGATCCTGTCAGAAAGATTCTTAGAAGTCTTCCAAAAAGATGGAGACCCAAAGTAACTACAATACAAGACCCAAGGACTTAAGTAAGCTGAAGCTAGATGAATTGCTTGGTTCACTAAAAATACATTAAGTAGAGCTTGATGCAAAAGATAAACCTAGAAGAGATAAATCTATCGCATTAAAGGCTGGACAGAAGAATCAGAAAAATAGAAGTACATCTTCAAAAGCATTAAAGATTGAGGAAATCAAGAACGATGATGCTAGTGAATTTGATCAAGATTCAAGTGAAAATGATGATGAACTATCCTTCATTTTAAGAAAGATTAGGAGGATATGGAAAAAGAAAGCAAGGGAAAATAAAGACTTTTCTTTTAAGAAGAATAACAAAGACGATTCAAAGAATAAGAAAAATTCTATTGTCCGCTATGAGTGCAATAAACCAGGACATTACAAGTCTAAATGTACATTGCTCAAAAGAAAACAAAAAGAGCATGATGGCAACTTGGGAAGATCTAGATTCGTCTGAATCTGACTCTGACTCAGAAGCATCAAAACAAGCAAATATATGCTTGGTAGCTGAAAAGAAATGCGATGATGAGGGAATCTCTAACTTTAATGATCTTCAGGATGCTTATTTAGAATTGTTAGAAGATTCACATGCTATTTTGAAACAATATAGGACATTGAAAAAGAAATTTGCGGAAAGTTTAAAGAACACAGAAGTCTTAGAAAAAGAAAACATCTGCCTTAAGAAATAAGCAGACGGTATGAAAAAGAAAG
>JANSVA010000218.1:10516673-10532084 GCA_025504915.1 Erythroxylum reticulatum | reverse complement strand
TTCTTGGGAATAACTATTTTATTCCCTATCTATTCCATTCCTTGAATCAAACAGGCCGCTAGTCTTTCGTTAAGGAAGCAATATTACACGAACACAATCCTTTTGCTTGGTCTGCCATTGTCAACTCCAACACCTGTCCCAATGTTTCTTGCTTGCATTCCCCCCTGTCATGCTTATTAACTATGCAGCCAATAGACACTGAAAGTGATGCTATAGGCAGTCGCTGTAGCTCTAAAACATCCATATGTTAGGAGATTTCGTTTGATTTCTATAAAACTATTTGTTAGTCAACTAAATTATAATGTTATTAAATTACGATTAATTGCATATTATGCAAAGTATTTGAACAAATTATTTATATATAATTTCTTTAGTATTCATGTACTTATAATTTTATACATAAAACTTTTCTTATGCATATTTAATGATGAATGATATATAAAACTCTTCTGAGAGTATTATGCTATCTCAGGAGCATGGTACTCTTTAATTAATCTTTCTATTATTATTATTATCTTTTTGTTCTCAATAACTAATTTATTTGCACATATTGTAAACTTTTGACGTTGTTCCAACGTTGTGAAGAAAAGGTAATAGAGAATAATTCTATTTTTTTTCAAGAGATTACAACCTACATATTTATACTAATTGTTATACAACAAGATCCTATTTTATAGCCTAAATACAAGACAATTAATTACAAATAAGTAAACAAATCATTTACACAATCTGTCAAAGCTGACAACAGATTTTCTTCCCTTAGATTGCTTACGCAAACACTCCTTTGACAGACAACAGATTTTCTTCCCTTAGATTGCTTACGCAAACACTCCTCCTCCAGTTGGTGAATATATGTTAGTCATTCCCAATTTGTTAAGTGAGCTTTGAAAATCTTTTCCGAATGTTGCCTTTATTAGAACATCTGCTAGTTGATCTTTTGTTATGAAAAACAGAAGACTAATTGTACCTTTGTCAAGATGGTCTTTGATGAATTGCCGATCAACGTCCATATGTTTGGTTCTTTCATGTTAAGCATGATTATTTGCAATCGCTATGGCTGCCTTTTTATCACATAATAACTTCATAAGTTTTGGCAGACATGTACCAAGATCATGTAAAATACGTTTTATCCATAGCAATTCACAGATACCTTATGCCATTCTATGAAATTATGCCTCTACACTTGATCTTGCTATAACCTTTTTCATTTTACTTCACCACGTAACCAAGTTACTTCCAATAAACATAAAACACCCTGATGTCGACTTTCAATCAGTTTGACTTCCAGCAAATCTGCATCTGTATATCCCTTGATTTCTTGATCTCCATTTTTAGCAAAAAATAATCCTTTTTCGTGGAGAAGATTTTAGGTATCGCAAGATATGATAAACAACCTCCATATGATCTTTACTTGGTGCATGCATAAATTGGCTTACAATACTTACTGAATATGCAATGTCAGGACGTGTATGCGATAAGTATATTAGCCTCCCAACTAATCTTTGATAACTCTCCTTGTTAGTTGGAATATGGTCTTGTTGAATGGCTAACTTGTGATTCATCTCAATGGGAGTTTCAATGGGTTTATAGTTAAGCATCCCAATTTCTATTAGTAAATCTAGTACATACTTTCTTTGGCAAAGAGATATTTTGTTACTCGATCTTGTAACTTCAATACCTAAGAAATATTTCAAGTGTCCAAGATCTTTAAGTTCAAACTCAATCGCAAGGTTTTCTTGGAGGGTAGCTATCTCATTTGAGTAATTTCCTGTAATAACCATATCATCAACATACACAATAAGAGCAGTCACCTTTTTTAACTCTTATTTGACGAAGAGAGTATGACCAGCATCACTTTGTTTGTACCCAATCTTCTTTATGAAAGTTGAGAGCCTTCCAAACTATGCTCGAGGGGATTTCTTCCAAAGTTCCATTAAGAATTCTAACATCAAATTGTCACAACGGCCAATCTTGATTTGTTGTTATAGAAATAAGAACTGGTATGGTATTTATTTTTGCTACAGGAGCAAATGTATTCCCATAATCAATTCCATACTTCTGTGTGTACCTTTTAGCAACAAGTCTTGCCTTGTAGCGATCTATGGTTCCATTTGGATTAAGTTTGGCTATAAAAATCCACCTGCACCCTACTGTTTTCTTCCCTAAGGGCAGCGATACAAGTTCCCATGTATGATTCTTCTGTAAGGCTTCCATTTCATCTTTCATGGCTTTATTCCATTTTGAATCAATCAATGCTTCCTGCACATTACTTGGAATAGAAACAGGAGATAGTTCATTTACAATAAGTGCATGAGACTTTGACAAACGATGAGAGGATGTATAATTGTTAATGGGGTATTTAGTCTTAGCTTTAAAATCAGGGTCATATTGAATTTTTGGAATTCCTCTGTTTATCCTAATTGGATATCTTGGTTCAGCTTTAAGAGAAGTTGAATCATGTATTAAAGGAGATGACAGTAATGATGTTACCTGAGGAGACACATTCGAAATTTCTATAGCCGTTAGTGTGACTTGGGAAATTGTACTATCTTGATTCTCATGAGTTCCATCAACATTCTCAGGATGTACAAAGTCAGATCGATATTTGAAAGTTCAACATCTAGTTGTATATCAAATTTTGCTTGTTCCTGGAAAAATTCATTAGTGTTGTCTTCACCTAAATTAAGTGTTGTCTCCCCTTGAAGAGAGCACTCATGACCACCAAAAAAAGGAATATCTTTATGGAATGTAACATCTCGGGTCATATACATTTTGTTTTCATTAGGATCATAGCATCGATATTCTTTTTTGAAATCTACATATCTAACAAATATGCAACGGATAGTTCGTGGACCTAGTTTGCCTATAACTCGGTGTACATATGCAGTACAACCAAACACATGTGGTTCAAGATTCGGACCAATTGGTGTGGAGACAAGGTCATAGAGTTTTTAATGTGGTGTTTTGAAATCAATGACTCGCGATGGCGTCCGATTAATAAGATATGTAGCAGAGTGAACAACTTTGCCTCAATGCTTCCGAGGCACTTTCATTCCAAATAAGGAAGCTTAAACAGCCTAAAAAATTTGGCGATTCTTTCGTTCTGCCAAACCATTTTGTTGCAGTGTACCAGTACATAAAGTTTGGTGTCAAATACCATTTTCTTGACAAAAAAATCTCTATGATAGAATTTATATACTCCCCTCCATTGTCAGATTGAAGAACTTCAATTCGACATTGATACTGAGAAGTCACCATTTGATATAGATCATGAAAAACAGAATGAACATTGCCCTTGTTTCACAAAAGAGAGATCCAAATCATACGAGTACACTCATCAATAAATGTCTCAAAATAACGAGCACTAGATAATTTAGGGATTTGAGCAGGTCCCTAAACATCAGAGTGGATAGTTATAAAAGGTGTAGTACTCTTATTATAACTAAGTAGATAGGAAATTCTATGGCTCTTAGCCATCTCACAAATGTCACAATTAAATTTAGAATTTACATGTAAAAACAAACTTGGTTTTAATTTGCGAAGATAATTAAATGATAGATGACTAAGGCGACGATGCCATAACCACACCATATCCTTATTTCCTTAACTCCCGCCAGTGTTATTTGTTTGACCATGTATTTGATTGTTTAAAGTGGCCAAGTCAAGATAGTACAAGTTTCCATGTCTAATACCATAGTTAAGAGTCTATTGTGTTGCAATATCTTGGAAAACACATTTATCAGCTAAAAAATTGCAATATAATTCAAAACTTTTGTCATTTTGCTAACAAATAAAAGATTGGAAGAAAGAGAAGGAACTACAAGCACAGTATCAAGATTAATGGAATTTGACACATGTACTGATCCTTTGCCAATAATAGGTGCAACTCCTCTATTAGCAGTGAGTAAGTGAGGTTGAGTTGAAGAACAAATAGATGAAAGATGGGTAGAATCGCTTTTCATATAGTCAATAGCACCTGTATCAATAATCCATGCATCATTCATAGCAAGATAAGTGTTGGACTAACCTAGATTATTATCCTTGATAACATATGCTACAACTATATTTGACGTAGATGCAATCATTTCCTCATCTGTTGTGATAGTAACAACAACTTGTCAAATTTTGTTTTAGGGTTTCTTTGTAAGATCCTACCATTCTAAATAGCCAATAATTTCATAACAACGTTGTTTGGAATGTCCCTCCTCACCATAATGAGTGCAATTATTGTTATTTCCTATAGTGCTAGATTTTCTCCTTTAGTTATTTGTTGGGAATTTGTAGGGCGTATGCGGGCAGTCAAGTGAACCATACCATCCGGCTAAACCTTAGGTTCCTCCATAGTTTGCCTTTAATTGTGATCTTTGCAAACTTATGCATAACATGACTAAAGATCAAGCAGTGGATCTTTTCTCAAAGTTTCACTTCAACCTTGATTGAATTTTAGGTTAAGGCCAGCCAGAAACATATGTACTCAAATTCAGGTTATATACTTATGCAGCGTTATAATTACAACAACATTATCTTCTTGTGTTTGGACACGAGCATCAATTTCCTGAAATATGCCAATAAGTTCATTGTAATATCAAGATAATGGTTTACCATTTTGGTGAGTGGTAAACGATCTCTGATTCAGTTTAAAAATTTGTGTTTCATTTGAGCCGTCATAAAACGTCTTTACAATAGCTTCCCATATTTCTTTGGCTGTTTGAAGACAGATGAATTGTTGCATCAAGAGTGGACTCATAGAATCAATAAGCCAACTCTTAACTTGGTTATTATCAATCAGTCAGCTTTCCAATTGCTTGTCATCTGCAAAGTGGTTTTGGTGTTGTACTTGTAAGGAATCCTTATTTGTTTGGAGCTCCAATACGCATCTCCATAAGTTGCGACCATAACAAATAATTGGTATCATCTAAGATGACTCCAGATGGAAAAGGGGTGTCGTCTTGAACAATGATTCGAGATACATGAGGGATGATAGAAGAAGAGGGGTTTTGTCCAGTCATGATTGCAAACTTCAGTTTCTACGTTAGATATTTCTCTGATACCATGAAGAAAAGGTAATAGAGAATAATTCTATATCTTTTTTCAAGAGATTATAGCCTACATATTTATACTAATTGTTATATAACAATATCCTATTTTATAGCCTAAATATAAGACAATTAATTACAAAAAAGTAAACAAATCATTTTCACAATTTGTCAAAGTTGACAACAGATTTTCCTCCCTTAGATTGCTCATGCCAACACGCTGCTAATCAGAACCAAGACCTCTTTAGTGACCAACGACAAAAATTTCAAGCCAAACAGAGGACATATGCATCCTCACCCTCACTTGCTCTTCCAAGTTCTACAATTCTGAATTATGAAATTTGTTTGTAGTTATTCGTCCAATTGTTTAACAAGCTGGTTTATGCTCAACAAGCTGGTTTAGTCATTTCTGGTTTCATTCTTAATTAGTTTCAAGGGTTTTTAGGTGTGTGAGGTCCTATTATAGGGTTTATTTTTCTCAATTTAGGTGGTTTTATACTTGTTTTGCATAAATACAGCAAAAGATTTGAGCCCATTTCGGTTGAAAGTTAATATGTTAAAATGAAATTAATAAAGTTTTAAATCAAATTTAGACTTTTTATTATTTTTAGGTTTCCAATGGGATGGGGCTTGGGATTTGAGCTTCATGGTCCAATCTAGCCTGAAATCTAACTATATGTAAAAAAATCCTCGTTTATAATTTCACTTCTTATTCTTTGTTGCTCCCTCCTTTCTTCTTTGCCACTTCCTCCTCTCTTTTATCATTCTTTCTACTTCACTTTCTCTTCACTTTTCATCTCTTTGTCACCTACTATATGTTTTATTCCTCCATCTCCATTCTTTCTTTATTGTTTCACTTTATCTCTCTTTAATTTATATCAATTTCTTCCTCACTTACTGTAAAAATCACTACTAGTTCACTTGCTACTAAGCTCCTTCAGCGCTGACAAACAACATTCATAAGCATATTGGTTGATTTTGCCATAAAATTGTTGATATCTAATGGTGAAAACTTTGGATCTTTAATGAGGGAGAGGGGTATATTGACAACAATATACAGGAATCAAAGATGGATCGAGTTGGACCAGATTGAGTTTAACTGGATTGGGAGTTGAGGGTGGTTGGGGTTTAGGCTTGGACAACCTTAGGTACAGCCTGACTCGACCTATTATTGACCTTGGTTTTGCACTCTTTTAGATATTTACATTAATATGGATAAATGCAAAATTATTAAAAAAACATCACTATATTATTTTAAGGAAATAATATGTGTTGTGGCTTTAAAAATGTCTAGTTTTTGGAAAGCTATAAGCTATAACATTATGTTAAAGGTGATTTTGTTGAACTCACTAAGAAGCAAGGAGAAAATTTTGAGAAATTTAAGTAGCAATTAGAAGAATGATATTATAAAAACCATTAAATTCTCATAGTGTTGCATAACATATGTGAGCTAATGATTAAATGACACTTTAATCATTTTGAAACTACCAAAAAATTTTGTGATATGCTTGCCAAAGTTACTTCAGCAACTACATTACCTAAAACATGAAGTTGAATAATTTTAATATGATTTTACTTAAGATCAACTTATTGCCTCTAAAGTAAAATAATGTTAGCTCAAGGTTTGTTCTTAATGATTTTGATGATAACTCTATAATATTTTAAAATTCAATTTAGATTTATTTCCTCATATAGGTAACGATATAATTCTTAAAAGGAAATGATATCATAGGATAAATTCTTCCTTTCTTACAAGAATCTTCTTAATGAACTTACCTTATTAAAAATGATTCCATAACATCTGGAATGATCTTACTAATTCAAACAATTAACTTCGATATTCTTGTCAAAAATTTTCTATTAACATCTGAATATTGGGAGATTCTAGCAGAGATGATATCAAAGATAGAAAGTTAACTCAGAATTAAAATGAAGCAACGACTAGTTGAAGAAAATATTTACTTAAGGAAGAGCCATTGCATTTTGCGAAATATACACAAATTTAAGAAATACTTCAGCAACATAAATATTCTTAAAAGTCATATCTATATCAAACTCCTTGTGCCTTAGAAAGTGAAATCACTCTATTGAGAGAGACTGTTAAACTCTTTAAACATTTTTTGTTGAGAGTTTATAAAGACTTGTTAAACACTACAAGTGTGGAAGGTTGAAGAACCTTGAAAAATATGTACTGTTAGTTTGGAGAGGCTCGTGAAAATTTACTACTTGGAGTTTTATACTGAAATACTCAAGATGAATACTTGGGGACTGGACGTAGGTTTTGTTATAAGATGAACTAGTATAAATTGACTGTGTCACTCTCTCTTTCCCTTAACTTTTAAAATTTTTCATTACAGTATGTGTGTTTAATTTATAAGAGGCTCCTTCACTTTTGGAATATGCTTCTTTTGTTTTAATATTGCAAGAGGTTTTTTTTCATTAACAAGCTCCATTTGTTTTTAACGGTAACAAACTCTTTTCATTTTTTTAAAAGGATCCTTTCGTTTTTAAAAAGCTAACAAGCTCCTTTCATTTTTTTAACAGGCTCTTTCTATTTACAGAATTTTCTGTTGAAATTTAGCTGGTTCTTATCATTTACATGAATTAATAGTAACTTAAATTTTTTTACGTCACACACAATTCACCTCCTCTTACATGTGTTTTCTTTATTATTTAGTATTAGAGCAAGGTTTCATATTTGTTATGTTTTACATCACGTGATAGAGCATGACAAACAATTTGAGAAGCCTCAAAGGATAATCTGTCTCAATGCCTCTTTATTTTAATGGAAAACTATTCTTATTGTAAAGAGAGAATGACCATTTATCTTTAATCTGTAGATATCAAAATATGGCAAGCCATCAAAGTTAGAGTCGCACCTCCTACATTTATTATGTTTTACAACACGTGATAGATCATGGCAAGCAATTTGAGAAGTCTTAAAGGACAATCTGTCTTAAAGCCTCCTTATTTTAATAGAAAACTATTCTTATTGGAAAGAGAGAATGAACATTTATCTTCAATCTGTAGATATCAAAATCTAGCAAGCCATTAAAGTTAGAGCCACACTTCCTACTACTGATAATGTAGAAGTGTGGAATAGTGTTGATAGAAGAAACGTACAGTTGAATGCCAAAGCAAGACATTATCTGATGTGTACTATCTTCAGAAGAGTATGAAAAGATATCCTATTGTTCTACAGCAAAGGAAATGTGGGAAAAACTCGAAGTTACTTTTGAAGCAACGAATAAGGTAAAGAAATATAAAATAAGTCTTTCAGTGCATCAATACGAAACTATTTGTAGGAAACAGGGAGAAACTATAGACTAATTCTTTAGACGTTTCAACAACGTCATCACAGCCTTAAAGAACTTTGGAAATGTATATCCTAATGATAAGCTTGTAACAAAGATTCTAAGGTCACTACCAAAGGAATGGAGACCTAAGGTGACATCTCTGGAAACTACAAAGGTTCTTAACACTATTTATGTTGACTGATTAAGAGGAAATTTAATGATCCATGAAGCCAAGCTTAAGTGAGATGAAGGATCTTCATACAGAAGAGGAATGACACTAAAAGTAATGAATGAATCAAATCCATCAAATGGTGTTGAAAACAACACTAAGTTGCAAATAGATGGAGATAACGAATTCAATTTCATGGTCAAAAAATATGCCCATTTCTACAAAAAGAAGCTAATGAAGAAAAGAGAAGGAAATAAGAAAACTGGAATTAACATATTACCATCTAAAGGCAGTAGTAGTAATAGCAATTCATAAAATAATCAAATTATATGCTATTACTACAAGAAGCCTGGATATATAAGACCAAAATGCCCTCTTCTTTAAAAAGATAAATTAGAAAATAGAAAACTCGGAAAGCAAGCTATGACTGCAACTTGGTCAGATGAGGATTTTGAAAACTTCGAAGAAGAAGAGCCTGAAGAAGTGCAATATTTGCTTTATGCTAAATCAAGAGACGATGAGGTATATTATTATGACTCTGATATTGAAATTGATGAATTAAGAGATGCATATCACGAATTGTATGATCAATATGAAAAATTAACAATGTAATATTTCAAAAAGGTTAAAAAATAATGATGTTTCCATGATAAATAAGATTGAGTCACCATAATTTAAGAATAAGAATGTGTTGTCTAGAATTATGTCTCTTGGAAATCACAATAAGCAAAAAGTCTCTGAAAAGGAATTATTGGAACAAAAGGTAAGTCAGTTGGAGAATGCATTGCTTGAAAATGATTATGTTAAGGTAAAGCAATTAGAAGAAAAAGTTGCCACTTTAGAACTTGAGAAAGAAAAATTTGCTGAAAAAACCATTTCTTTAGAAAAGGATCTTGCCAATTTTGTTGATGGAAGGAACAATCTTGATGCATTACTTAGGAATGGTAAAAGTATTTTTTATAAGGCCAGAATATGATATAATGAAAACAACAATATCAAGCTATACAAGAATTTCTTTATTAAATCCAGCAGTAGCTATAGCTAAAACAACAGGAATCTAATAAATGGAAAAAAATCATATTAACTATCATTCATCTATTTTATGAGATTACTGTGATAGACATGGTCATATTAGTCATTCATGTAACCTTCAAAAACTAAAGCAAGTATCTCAAACATATGTTTGGAGACTGAAAGGTCAAACTACTAACGTAAAAGGACGCAGAAAAATTTAGGTACTTAAAATAAGATAATACATTCCATAGATATGCTTTATGACAGAGACAAGAGAAAATTAATGGATAGTTAATAGCAGTTGTTCGAGACACATGATAGGTGAAATATCACATTTCAATCTTATTGAAAGGAAAGATGAAGGTAATGTTGTCTTTACTAACAAAAACAAGGAGAAAGTCACTAGAATTGGTAAAATTGGTGACTCTAATTCTGCTTCTATTGATAATGTTCATTATGTTGTTGGTTTGAAACATAACTTGTTAAATGGAAGTCAATTTTACGATAAGGGTTATAGAGTCACTTTATAAGCATCCCATTGTGAAATTATTGATAATCTTAATGACAACATTATATTTGTTAGTCCTAGAAATTATAATATATATTGTGCTCAATTGGAAGACATATATTTATAAAATGTTAAATGTGTCAGTTTCACTAGAAAAGGATTCATTTATCTAGCATAAAAAAGGATTCATTTATTTGACATGAATTTTCTTGGTGCATTTAAATTTACTTATTGCATTAAAAATTTGACTTGTAGGATATATATGTTCAAATTGGTTAAATGGTTAAAGTCAATTTTCTAAAATAATCAAAGTCTTTCGAGATGATAGTCCCATGAAATGTAAGGATAATTAATTCATTTAACTGATTTTCCAACATAGTACATTACTCTTGTCTATGTACATCTCAAAAAAAATGGGAAAGTTGAGAGAAAAGCAAACATATTCTTGATACAATCACGACATTATTTATTTCTTCCTCTTGTTTTGAACTTTTTAAGGAAGAATCAACTTACACTACTATTTATACTATCGATTACATTCCTTTATTTATTATAGGTAATAACATCCCTTTAAAAATCTTTTTGTTTATACTTTTGAATACAATCTCCTTTGAGTTATTTGCTATGCTTATTTTGTATTTTTCAACCATATAAACATTTTAAATTAGAATATTGAGCTTATCTATTGTTTTCTAAGTTATGACATTGAACACAAGGGATATAGAAGTTAAGATCATATCTTTAGACATCTCAAAATCTCTAGAAATTTCAACTTCTGGGACTAAAAAATGTTCTCATCCTTGTCTTCCTTCCAAGTCCCCTTTCCATTTCTTTCTTCGCTGATCCCTTTATTAACTTATTTCTTAATTTTGTTGAGTTATTAGTTTTGTTCAACTCTCTCCTAAGTATAGGTTTTGAAGAACGAATACCATTTGTCTTACCTAAAGATCCAAATCCAATAGAGGATCCTAGTTCTCCTAAACCGTTCTAGATGTCATAATCTATAAGAGCCATTAAAATCCCTCCTTACTTAGAACCTTACTTGTAAGTCTTCCTCATCTTATACATAACTCTGTTAACTCATCCATTACTTTCCTCTATAAACTTAAGAATTATAAAGAAGCTAGTTTTAATCTTTTGTGGCAATAAGCTATGAAGAACTATATCCCTTAAAGAAAACTTAAGACTTAAGATCTATTCTCATTTCTTTAAGACAAGACTTTAGTAAGTTGTAAATGGCTTTATAGAATTAAGATGAAGGCATATGGCATAATAAACTATTATAAAGCTCAAGTTGTTACTAAAAAATTACTTAGTAATATAATATTTACTATATATAGACCTTTGCTCATAAGGCATGTTTTACTTCAATTTGTAGCCTTATAGTTGTTGTTATAAATAAATAATTGTTTATTCAAATGTATGTTAAAAATACATTTCTTAATCATGACGTTTTTGGAAGAAGTGTATATGTGCCCACCTTTAAATTATGGTCTTCCTATAATTTTTAAGTTGGGGATAAGGGACTTAGATTAAGTTCTTAGAATTAAAGATAAAGAAGGACAAGTGATCATGGAAGAAAAGGACATTAAGGAAGATGACAGAGCTACTTCTATACATTTTTCAATAAAGGCAGAGATAACAATATTTTCTTAGGTGATCTCATCAATTTTGAGCAGTACCGTAACTTCACCTTTTGTTAGTGTATCGCAAAAGAAGAAATTAGAGGGGATTTAAGAAAGATGAAGAGTGGAAGGATTGTAGGACCTAATAAGATACCAATAGAGGTATGAAAGAGCCTAGGATAAGAGAGTCTTATTTGATTAACAAAACTTTTTAATGTGATCTTTAAGTTTGTTAAAATGTAGGATGAGTGGAGACTTAGCATATCCTTCTCTACAAGAATAAGGGGGACATCCAAAGCTATAACAATTAGAAAGGCATTAAACTACTTAGTCACATCATGGATTATTTGAGAGGGGGATTGAGAAGAGAGTGAGAAAGGGTATACCCATCTCAAAGAGCCAATTTGGTTGTTAGGGAGGTATATAACATAGGCTATACATCTCCTTAGACGATTAACAGAATATTATAAGGATACACAGAGTGACTTGCTTACGTTTTCATTGATTTAGAGAAGGCTTATGAAAAAATACTTAAAGAAGATATATGTAGGTGTTTATAAGCTAAAGGAGTTTCTATTTCTTATATACCTGTTATTAGGGATATAAATGAAGGTGTTAAGACTAGAGAAAGGATAATCGGAAGAGATATAAAGCATTTTTCAATTAATATTGGGTTATATTAAGGATCCTCAATGAGTCACTTTCTGTTTACAGTAGTTATAGATGAGTTCACCAAGAATATCTAAAAGAATATGTCTTGATATATGTTGTACGTTGATGACATTGTTTAGTGGATGAAACAAAAGAGGGTTTTAATATCAAAATTAAACTTTGAAGGGATACATTAAAGTCAAAAGACTTTAATTTGAGCATAACTAAGACTGAGTATTTAGAGTGTAACTTTTTAAGTCGCAAGGTTATATTCAATATGTAGCCCAAGATTGGTACTGAAGTTATACCATAGAAGGATTGTTTTAAGTACCTTAGGTTCATCATCTAAAGTAGTAGCGTGATAGATAATCACATAGTTCATTGTATCAAATTAGGGTGGCTACACCTCTAAAATTTTATGTGATAAAAAGCTACTACTCAAGCTAAAAGGTAAATTATACAATTTGGCAATTAGGTCGACTATGCATGATAGGACAGAGTGTTAACCCATCCAATAGGAGCATAATCAAAAGTTAGTAGTGGCAGAGATGGGGATGCTTTATTGGATATGCAACCTTACAAGAAGAGATAAGGTCATGAATGAAATGGTAAAAGATAAGTTAGGGGTGGATAACATTAATAGTAAAATGAGATTTGCTAAAGAAAAAGAGATAAATGGGTTTAAACTTCGATATTTAGGGTGTTCAAGGCAACAAAATGGTGTAGGTATCTTAGTTATCAAGGAAATTATGCCTCATATAATAAGGGTAAAGAGGTATAATGCTAAGATTTTGACCTTAAAGATTGTGGTAAAAGATATTATTTTCAGTGTAAAATGTACTTATACACCCCAATTAGGGTTGGAAAAATAGCTTAAGCATTAATTTTGGGATGAGTTAAATGAGGTGATTTAAAAAATTCCTACTAATGAGAAAGTTATTATAGGAGGAGACTTTAATGGGAATATAGAGGCAACCGTAGAAAAGTTTGATTTTGTTTATAGGAGTTTTGGTTATGGAGCTAGAAATGACATATGGTCTTTTTAGTAGCTTCGATTTGGTGATGGCTAACTTATTCTTCAATTAAAAAGAGGAGCATCTGGTAACCTTTAGTGGTAGAACTACGGAGACTACAATTGATTACTTCCTCCTAATATGAAGTGATTGACCTAGTTGTAAGGGTTGTAAGGTGATACCTAATACATTATTGTCATCTCAACATAAATTATTGGTTTTAGATCTTATAATCAAGGGTTAAAGAAATAAGAGAAGTTTTTAGATGTGCATTAGAATTAGATGGTGGAATTTAAAAAGGACATTATAGAATAATTTAAAGACAAAGTAATATCTGGAGAAGAATGGAAACTAAACAGTGATGCTAAACGCATATGGGAGTGGGTAGCAGCTACTTAAAAAAAAGGCAGCTAAGGAGATTTTAAGAGCTTTTAAAGGTCTTAGTGGTAGTAAGAAAAAGTCTTGGTAGTGAATGAAGACATATAAGAGGTGGTGAAGATTAAGAAAGTTGCTTATAAAGCTTTATTCGATAGTAAGACAGATAAAGAGAAGGTAGCTAATAGAGAGAGTTACAAGTTAGCAAAGAAAAAGGCAAAGAAGATAGTCTTAGAAGCCAAAAGTAAAGCCTACGAGAACTTATATCAGTGATTAAAAATAAGGATTGGGAAAAAGATCTATTTAGGTAGGTAAGAGCTAGAGAACAAAAAGCAAGGGAAGTGAAGTAAGTTTATTGTATAAATAATGACGCAAGACAGGTGCTCATAGATGAAAATGACATCAAAAGAAGATGACAAAAATATTTTTATGGCTTTTTTAATTAAGGTGGAGATGATACCTTTTTTTGGGGTGATCTTAGCACTTTTGAGAATTATCACAACTTCACTTGTTATTAGCAGATTGCAAGAGAAGAAATTAAAGGAGCTTTAAGAAAGATGAAGAGTGGAAGGGAAATAAAAGTTGATGAGTTACCTACAGAGGTATGGAAGAGTTTAGTAAAGGATGGTTTTACTTGATTAACCAAGCTTTTTAATGTGATCCTCAAATCTGCCAAAATGTCGAATGAGTGAAGACTTAGTATACTAATCCCTCTCTATAAGAACAAAGGAGACATCCAAAGCTGTAACAACTATAAAGCCATCAAACTATTTAATCATACTATGGAGTTATGAGAGAGGGTAATTAAGAAAAGTGTGAGAAAATGTGTAACTATCTTGGAGAAATAATTTTATTTTATGTCAGGAAGGTCCACGATAGAAGTTTATACCTCCTTAAACAATTAATGAAATGTCATAGGGATAGACAGAGGGACTTGTAAATGGTTTTCATTGAATTAGAGAAGGCTTATGACATAGTACTTAGGAAAGTCATGTGGAGGTGTTTTAAAGTTAAAGGAGTTCTTATGACCTATAAAAGGGTTATTAGGGTTATATATCAAGTTGTTAAGACTAAAGTGAGCACAATAAGAGGAGATATAAAACATTTTTCTATTGATATCAGACTACATCAAAGATCCTCGTTGATCCCTTTCTTGTTTGTAATAGTCATGGAAGAGCTTTCCAAGAATATCCAAAGGAATGTGTCTTAATGTAAGTTGTTTATTGTTGAGATTATTTTAGTAGATGAAACAAAAGATGGTATTGATGTTAAGTTAGAACTTTGGAGGGATACGCTCAAGTTAAAGGGCTTTATATTGAGTAGGACTAAGACTAAGTACTTAGAGTATAACTTTTCAGGTCACAAAGTTGTACTCGATATAGAAATAAAGATTGGTTTATAAGATTGTTTTAAATACCTTGGGTCCATCATATAAAGCAATGATGGGATAGGTAATGATATAACTTATCGTATCAAATCTGAGTGGCTTAAATGGAAGGATGGATAAGGAGTTTTAAGTGAAAAAAAGATACTGCTTAAGCTAAAAGGTAAAATTTATCATTTGGCAATTAGGTCGACTATGCTCTATAGGTAGAGTGTTAACCCATCAAACATGTGTATATTCATAAATTCATGTTGGTAGAGATGAGGATGTTTCGTTAGATGTGCAACTTTACAAGAAGAGATAAGGTCAAGAATTTAGTGGTAAGAGACAAGTTGGGGGT
>JANSVA010000218.1:10499345-10516573 GCA_025504915.1 Erythroxylum reticulatum | reverse complement strand
AGGATGTTTCGTTAGATGTGCAACTTTACAAGAAGAGATAAGGTCAAGAATTTAGTGGTAAGAGACAAGTTGGGGGTGGATAATATTGATGATAAGTTAAGAGAGACAAGAATTAAGTGGTTTAGATATGTTAAAAGGAGAGATCCTAACGTTCTAGTGAAAAGATGTGAGAAGATTATATTTAGGGACTTTAACTGAAGAAGATGAAGGCCTAAAAAATTGGGGAGGTGATTAGGTATGATATGGTCCTATTAGTGCTTACCGAGGACTTAGCTCTTAATAAGAGACTTTAACAAACTAGGATAAGGGTAGAGGATCTTACATAGGGAGCACATTTTCTTTTCATAAAGTGGTCTTTTTTTCATAGGCCTTTTAAATTTTTCTTACTTTTTATTCATTTCTTATGTCTTGTAATTACTTTGAATACCTTGTTAGTAGTACTTGCCCTTTAGTTTAATTTTTCCCTCTTGTTTGTTGATTTATTTACTTACTTTAATATTCATTTTAATTTTAAATTTCGAAATTTTCTTTTCCTCTTCAAATCGTTTTAAATATTTTTTTTCTTTTTTTTAAGGGTTTATCATAAACAACCTCATTAATAACTGAAAGTAAAGCTGCATACTATTAGGCCTCCCCAGACCTTGCATCTCAATAGGATTTCTATTGGGACATTGTTGTTATTGTTGCTAAGAGGAGACATCCTATCGCCTTATTGAGAAGATGTGAGAAGATTGCATTTAAAATTATAAGAGAAGAAAAGGAAAACTGAAGAAGGATTAGGGAGATATGATCTGTACACAAAATATTGCAACCTTGTGGTATGATAACAAGAGTGCTATATCTCTCTCTCAGAATCCAATCTTTCACAGTAAATCTAAACACATTGAAGTCAACATTCATTTCATCTGTGACACGGTCAACAATGGAGAAATTAATGTTGAATATATACCTTCATCTGAACAACCAGCAGATATATTTACTAAGGCTATCTCTTCTCGGCAATTCCAATATCTGAGAAACAAACTGAAACTTCAGAGGAAGTTCAATTTAAGGGGGAATGTTAGAGAAATAGAAAATTCAAGACTAATGAATTTAAGACAAGGGGTGGACGATAGTGAGGAAATGAATAACAGAATTTTGTTTTGACAACCTATACTACTATCCTGTACTTTTTACAATTGTCTTTTGACAAGTCATAGTGTGTTATGACGATATATATTTATTTTTGATTGAAGAAGCAAAGCTTCCAGTTTATCATTTCTTCCTTTCCTGCTCTAATACACCATAATACCATTATAATCTATTGTCATTTTCTTACTGAAACATTTAAATAATTTCTTGTAAATTTCTATGGAGAATAACATTTTTCACATCGAGTTTATAGATTGACCATGATTTAGATAGAGCAAGGCTACGAACTATTTGAATGATAGCAGGTTTGACCATATGGCTAAAAGTTTTGTCACAATCAGTACCTTACTACTGATTCTTATCATTAATAACTAAACGAGCTTTATGTTGTTCAAAGGTGCCATCAAACTGATACTTGTGCTTATCGAGCCACATATAATGAACTATATTAACCTCTAGAGGAGTGGTACAAGATCCCAAGTACAATTTTTAATTAAAGCATTATATTCATCAAGCATAGACATATGCCAGTATGGATCCATAAGGGCAAGTTTATGATATCTAGGTAGAGTAGAGGGAGAGGATGCGCTTAGGTTTGAATATATCATGCTGACTTTGAGTAGTCATAGGGTGTTAATGAGTGGGGGAAAGGGGAGAGGATGGAGGAGGATTGGATGGAGCCGAGGTAGTAGTTGATGGTAGGCTTGGCGGTGAAGGTGGTGATGAAGGATCATCAACTAAATGGTAGAGTAAAAAGTGGCGAGAAATGGGAGAAAGCTCATCATTAAGGAAGTCAAAGGTGGGGTGCAAACTAGTGATCAAAATGGAGAAGGTGAATATACTCTCATCAAATATATTATGGCAGGAGATGATGGTCTTATTTGTAATGAGATCAAGGCATTGATAGCTGTAATGATTGAAGGCGTATCCAAGAAAGACACATGCGGTGGAACAAGTGTTTAATTTATATGGAATTGAACTGGATATATTAGGGTAACATAAGCTGAGTTGATCATAAGTAGGATGACAACAAAAGAGGGCAAAGAAAGATGTTGATTATGAAGAGTTTTCATGGGCAAAAGGTAGAGCAAATGGACAACTATGTGGAGAGCTTCGACCTAAAATTTTTCAAATAGGGAGGACTTAATTAGAAGGGTTCCACCATATTATTGATATTGCAAATCATTCGTTTAGCTTTCCTATTTGCTATGATCTGCAGGGACAGGAAAAACAAACGATAACACCATGTGATTCAAAAAACCACCAAAATGGGCCATTATCAAACTCACTACCATGATCATATTAAAAGGATTTAATCTCAATATTGGATTGTGTGCACTCATAGACACGAAAGTGTAAAAATCTAGCTAGAACATCATTTTTGTGTTATAAAGGATAAGTCCATAAAAATGAGAGTAACTATATAAAAAGTATGTAGGACTTTAAATCAGTTGCACTAAGAATAAGAGAAATCTAAAGATCAGAATGCACAGTCTCAAAGGATGAATTAGAAACACATTAAAAAGGATAAGAGGGGAGGCCAAAATGCTTCCAAAACTAACATGTATGACAAAGTCTGGAGTGTTTTCTCCTTATTACACGTAATAGTGTCACTAGAAACTAAATTTCAAAAAAAAGATTTGCCAGGATGGCTAAGACGAGGATGTCAAATGGTGGGATTGGTGACCACAAAGGTGGACACATAACTCAAAAAAAGAGAATTGGGATTCTAGAGCGATGATAGGGTATAGGTGGCTTGAGCTTTTGCACTTGAGAAGAAGCTTTTACATCCAAAGGTGCTTCACAGAGAAACTGAGGATCAACTTTAATGGAATATGAATTTTCTTTAGTAAACTAGCGTACAGAAATTAGATTTTTTAGTACATTTAGGATGACTAAAACATTTGAGAGTAAAAGGAAACAAAATGGAGCAAGAAGGGTGGAGGAACCATCATGAGAAATAGGAATTAAGGATTCGTTACTGAAAGTGACATTTTTAACAATGCTCAAATTAAAAATAGTATTAAAGAGTACTTGAACTTCTTGTGAGAGAAGTTGTAGCACCAGAATCCGTTTACCACATTAAATTAGAAGGATCTTACAATGTCATAGTATTAAATGCACCTATGAGATTAATAGTTAGTTGCAAGATAAGAGACGTAACAAGAGGTGTTCCTCACAGTTATTGAGCATGCCTAGCTTAGGGGAGATATGTCGAGTGTGTAGGTGGAACAAAGAGCCCATATGGCACTTTTGGGGATGCAATTACCCCCTACTATAGAGGCCAGTTGCACGTTGGAGCAAGCTAAGGTGACTCGTTAATGCCTGATTGGGTTATCAAGGGCCATAACATGACCACTCATAATCAACTACCAAAAGGATATATATAGATTTTCACTAACATGACATAAAAGGATTATATATTTATGAATTTTTATGATTCTTATTGTGTTGATTTTCTGTAACATGACATAAAAGAATAGTCTCAATTATTTAACTTTGTATTCTCTTCACTTATTTAAACATAAGTCTCTCTTAATCCGATATGTAAAAATTGTTTGTATAAACTTAGATCAACTTCTTAGCAATTCATTTATCATCATGCCTTGAACATTGTAATAATGTTGAATATGAATTTAGTATTAAATACTCAAAAGCATAAATAAGAAATATATATGATCTCTAGTATATCTCATTTTAATAAGAAAAGTCATGCAATCATTTTTTTAATGATAATGTTGTCATACTATAGCAAGTAATTTGGTTCACTAAAAACTTATTATCAACTATATTACACAAAGGTAATTTCTACTCAAAATAAAATAAATGTAAGTAAGTATTTGGTTATACACTATAACCATAAAATAAGATCACGACTTTAATCATTTATTTGGTTACTCTCACTATTTTATTCAAAATAATAGTCATCATTATTATTTGGAAAGATTACTTTATTCTTTCTAGCAGGTTAGGATTCTATTTAAATTTACTTTATCTTAAGTTTGCTCAACAAATCAACTATACTTAAATTAAATAGTAACAACTTTATCAATCATCACGTACGACTTGTAGATCTGTTAGGTAATAATTCTTTGCCAAAATGTATCATATATCTTATATCTTATTCCTATCTATAACTCTAAATTTATATGATTATAAGCTTGCTCTTCTAAGTCGTATAATTTTAGTTAGGCATGACTCATTAATTTAAGATAAAACACATTGAAGTTAAAGGTGCATTGAGTTTGCTCAATAAACGAACTATGATTTTATTCTTGAATAATATAAGGCAAATATCATGTTTTTAATGTGTACTTAATGATTTAATGAGGGATTTATCTTTTGATAGTCTCATGCAACGTGCATTATACGTAAAATGTTATACACTTTAATCATGCAATTCCTCATGCAAATATAATCAAATTATAAGTATGAAATATTGTTTGATTATCTATATAATCTCCATAATCTAAAATAATATTGCTAGCTCTTTGAAATATTAAATTAGATTAAACCATTAATGCCTAGTGATTCAAATTCTTACTCTAAATAAAATTTTAGTTTAATTTAAACTAAAATTTAAAATCCTATTGGAAACCACATCTAATCATCTTTACTCCTTTAATAAATTTAATTAAAAATATTTTCAATAAATTACTCTTCTTACTTATTATAATTTGGAAAAACTTATTTTTCAAAATTTTATAAGTAACACATTCTAATCAAATTAGAAAACTATTTCTAATATAATTAACAATGACCTTTCCTTACTAGAAAACTATTTTCTAATTTCAAAAGAAAACAACTTTCAAAATTAAATAAAACATTTTAAATTTAATTAAGAAAGCTCATTTCATTATTTTAGAGATTAGTTTCTCAATTAATTAGAAAATAATTATCTAATAAATTAGACAATTATTTTTAAAATATCAAAGAGGGCTCATTTCTTAATTAATAAGTAAAAATCTTTTACAAATTTAATCAATAAAATATCTTTTCTAATTAATCAAAAAAATTATTATTCAAATTAATAAAAAATAATTTCCAAGCAAAATGGAATAATAACCCTCTACAATAATAAAAGTATTTTATTTCAATTAAATTCAAATCAGTAATTTACCTGAGAAGCATCTTTTTTAGTTACATAAGAAACAAATTTTATTTTTAAAGGAATTTTAATTAATCACTAATTTTGATCTAATTAAAATTCAAGTAATTTAATTTCTAGAAAATAATTTTTAAAATATTAATTAGGAATCAATTTAATTATTATTCTTAATTTAATTAAGGAAAATAAATAATTTAATATTAAAATTAAGATTTCATCTTAATCACTATAATCTCATTATATTAATTTATCTAACATAATCTAATTAGAAAAGATATTCTTGTAAGACCTTTGCTTGATTCTAATTGTTGACATGATAACAAATTTAATTTAATGATTCAACTCTTGAAAAAATAAACTAAAATTTATAAATATTCGTAGCAAAGCTAACCATTTGAAAATAATTTTGAAACAATTAGAAAATACTTTATTAGGAACTTAAACCAATTTAATTTTAATTAGACTAATGTAATTAAAAGGAAGGCTTAAAAACACAAAAGTAAAAATAAAATTTGATTGGGTGCATGCACCAGAACTTTTCTGAAAATCCTAGTTTCTGGTTTTCTCTACCACCGTCTGCCTAGTGCACCACCTACTCTCTGTTTGGTGTTCCCGCTTATATTTTTTGTGCTTCCAAGGCTTTCTTTTATTTGGGTGTCCATCTTCACCTTCTTTATGTGATTATCGCCACTAGCAAGCTCCTCCAGCAACAAACTCATCGCAGAAGATGCTCTCTTACAATTCCTTCGACCTAAAACAACGCAACTAGACAAATTCGCACACATACACACAAATCCAGAACCTAGCTACGGGGACATGCATCAAATTTGTTTTCTAAAAACCACAAAAGCAAAATAAATCCAAATCTACATTCAATCCAAGGTGGGAGCATGCAATGGGTTTTCTAACATAGTAAAACAATTTTCAAAAGCAAAAACATTAAAATAAGTTTTAAGTCCTAATTTTTATCAAATTTATAACAATCAAGCAATTTTAATCAAATTGAACAGACAAAGGTATCTCTAATATTACTATTGGGAGACTAATCATGATCCAATCATGGGCACAACAAAAAGATAAATTTTACTATTTCTTAATTGAATCTCTTTAATTGAATGGTTTGAAAAATATGAATTATAAGTAAAAAGGTTGAAATGTATATGGCTCGAATTCTTGTATAATTTTTTTTCTAAAACTATCAACCACAAGCAGTCTATATGTCTAATATATCTACATAGTAAATAAAAAAGGAGCTCAACAATTGAGAAGAAAAGACAGGAGTGTTATTTCTCTTATGTTTTTTCCTATTCATAAAAGACACTGTTAAAATTAAAATTTCTAATTATAATTAAAGTCTAACTCCAATTACAATTACAATATAATTTTAATAAAATTAGATATTTCATATTTAATTTCTAAATTTTCTTAAACTTGACAATTAAGTCAAACGTAAGTCAAATTGATTTTTCTCTTTTTAACTGTCTTTTATATGAGACCTATTACGTTTTCTAATATATTATCAATGACTATATATTATATTTCTAATACATAATTAGAATTGGATAAATAAAAATTTCTTTTAATATATCTTTATTTCTCCAATTAAATAATTTATAACTATAGAACAAGATTGGTGTTTAGCAACATGTCATGACCACCTAAATATTAAGAATATCAAAATAGTTTGATTCAACATGCCCATTCGTGATTATAATGTATAATTAATCCTTTTGTTAAATAATGTTCTATTTAGACATAAGAGTATGAATCAAGTATTTACTTTATTAAATCCAATCATGTTTTTTCTTGTTAATTAGCAATTGATTCATAAATAATATTAAAAATACCTTTTCAAATCTCTATTCACTCTTCTAAAAGGATTCCTTAAATTACTACAAATCAATAATAACAGAACATTATATCTAATTACTTTATAGCCACAAATATTTAATTGACTTGCTCAACTATCTCCATGTGATCAATATCATATCTAGGTACTATTGACTATGTTATTATAAATAGAATAAGTCATAAGTAACTATAAAACATCGTCATTGCTACATGAGATACTTTGGTAATATTAAGTATACGGATTAAGGACCAATTATACAACCATCATAATAAGGAAGTCCACAAACACAGAAGTAATATTTCATTTAGGATCCTCATAATAGAGTCAATTAGTGATCTTATTCTCTAATAAGCACTCACAAGTTTGCTTATGTATCTCCATATTTTAATTTATGAGATTAATTACTTTCTTCATAGAAAAGAAATATGAGGTATGTTAGCTTTACCATTTAATAAATAATCTGTTTTGATGAAACTACAACTAAGAAAAATTATGAATAATATATATATATATATATATATGAAAATTGAATATCATAATTATCATCTCAACACAATTTCAATTGCATAATAATTATTCTAGAAAATTTACCTTTAGTATTAAAATATCAAATATAATTAACAAAATACATAAAAATAGTGTATTTAGTTAATTATGTCACAAAATTTACAAAATAATTGTTTGTAGAGCATATGTTAACATTTATATGCTTGAAAATATTATGACCTTATACTGATAACTTTAATGAACATATGATGATAATATATATGAAAAAGTAAAAGGGAAGCTTGTCTTACCTTTATTAGATGCAATATGAAGTCACAAAGTCTAACTTGATTCCAATATATACCATTACAACTTTTGAAAATTGAATAACACATCTGCAGTAGCTTTTATGTTATTCATATTACAATCAGAGAGGGAACATAAACATCAAAATGCTCAAATCTCTAGAGTGTTAAAACAAAGTCAGTCTGCAATGCCAATAATCAATTGGAAGAAAATTTGTGAGATGAAAAAAGAAATAACTTGGAAACACAAACTTGTCTATTAAGTGAAGTTCTCCATGTCAAAAATTTTGATAAGTTAATGGAATATCAAATGCCATGTTCTACTGCATGGTATCGATGGTGAATAAGGAATAAACTTTAGATCGTAACATAAATAATTGTCTTTTTATTTTTCTAAATGAAAGTGGTAATGGAACAATTCTATTAGCCTCGTTCTCAATTACCACACCCATCAAAGAGTAGTGGCTACTTGAAAGAATAAAAAGAAATTTGAAAGGAATTCTAGTGTTCACAAGTATTAATTAACCAAAACAACTCAGAACATATGCAAACTATACTAGTGCAACATTGGGATTACTGGTATTTAATATAAGCCAATTCAATATATATTTAACAGTAATATATGCTGTAATCATAAATAAACATGAAGATATAACCTGACATTGATTCTTATGAATCAACATACCCAGCATAATCTGGATATGCTTACCCTGTTACCTCCAGATTATTGGTTTATTTATACATTAGCATGTAATTTTTGGTCCCTTAAAGGTACATCATCACCTTATTTACAGCTCTCTAGTGGTCTAATCCTAGGTCACTATACTATTTGCCTAATGTTCTAACAAAAAATGCAAGGTCAAGTCTTGTACAGACTTGAACATATATCAGACTTCCAACTGCGAAGCATATGGAATATTTTTTATTTGTTTCCTTTTAAAATTGTTTTTTCAAGTATTGGTCCAAAGTGAACCTATTGCTGTTCATAATGGGAGATACATTTGGAGAACAATCTTTCATTCAAAGTCTTTCAAAAACTTTATTATATAGATTTCTTAAGATAAACCCAAAATATCATAGAATAAGTCTTGATGGATCTTAATACCAATGACATAAGATGCATCACTCATATCTTTCATTTCAAAATTCTTAGAGAGAAATTATTTTATGTTATATAGCAAACTCCTATCATTGGTTGCAAGTAATATGTCATTTACATATAACACAAGAAAACAAACTTTGCTTCTACTAACCTTCTAATATATACATTAATCCATGATATTTTACTCCAATCCAAATGATGAGATAATATCATGGAATTGCAAATAACACTAATGGGATGCTTTTTTCAATCCATACATGGATCTTTTAAGCTTGCAAAGTAAATGCTCACTATTACTAGAGGATATTTGTTGGACCCCAATTTTGGAGCCCAACATTCGAAGTCATAAAACGTGAGCATATTATCCTATAGGGTTATTTCAAGGAACCCTTATTAGTCATCATCCCACTTAGGTGGCACCACACCGGTCAAACATCCGAACAAGCTCATTTCTCTTATTTCAGAACAAATTTTGGGAAATCTCAAACTGGAATTACAATTTGACTTCTTTATAACATTTGTTTCCCATTGTCTTGAGTTTCTAATGATACCAAAATCATTCAATTTGGTTTAGAATTCTAAGAGTTAGGGCCCAAACCTTTTCATACTGTTATTAAACTAGGATAGTACACTATATCCAGCTTCCATCCAGAAATTGTAAGTCTTAGGGACTGAATTAAAATTCTATTCCTTCAAATCATTGGTAGCTCTATGTCTCTAGTTTATTTAGAGACAAGAATAACCTCATTTAGAGGTCGGATGATGCATTTATGGCCAAAAATAAATCAAATAAGTTGTTGTCCTCAATTATATTGATCCTATTTCGGGATAATTAGCATAACTTTCTCAATAGATGTTGAATTAAGGTCATTCTTAGATCGTTTAAAAGAAGGCTTAAAGATATACAACTTTTATAAAGACCTTGAAGATAGATTCTGTCATCTAGAGGATCAAACTTGGACCAAAATATGTAAGATGAACAGTGACCAGAAGAAGTTTTAGTCTAAGACCTATTTGGAATAGTGAGTATAACTTGCTCTAGAGATATTGGATCAAGGTCATTCTTAGAGGGTTCAAAAGAGGACTTCAAGATATACAACTTTCACAGAGACCTTTAAGATACATTCTGTCATCTACAGAGTCAGAATTGGATCAGAAGATGTAAAATGAACAGTACCCAAAAGATACACGTCATCACTAGAAGATATATGTCATCACAGAATATACACATCATCACTAAAAGATACACAGCATCATAGTGAGAGTGGAATTTTCAATATGAAGTTCAGTAAATTTACTGTACTAATTTAGGACTATTTTGATAAAATGGTCTTCACGAAAGTTTTAGACCTTTCTTTTAGCTTTCCACTGATATAAATCTATTTGATTATTTAGGTAAGAATTTAGAGGATGAAATTTTTGTTAGGAGGGGAGAATTGTAACATCTCGTTACCCATGCTAGGGCTAGAATTATGATTTATGGGAAATTTCTAAGAAATTAGGAAAATGCACAACATGCAGGAGTTAATTGGGACATGCACATTTTTGCACATTCATATGACTGTACATGCATTCATTGACATTTTTTAGGTATAATTGAACTAAGTTGTGATTTTTTGGAAATTTTTGAGAATTTGAATTTGTTTTATATTGGAAATATTATTGATTAGTGGAATTATGATATCTTTTAATTTTGGTGATTTTAAGAAATTATGCATTTTTATGGAAAAAAGGAATTAATGATGATTGGAGATAGTTATATTGTAAAGATAGAGTTCATGGAGTTAGTTTCAAAAGCAACTTAGGTAGAGTTAAGCCTTAGGGAAGTGACAAGTGTCACTTAATAAGTGGCTTAAGAAACTTTGTTAAAAGTAAGTAGCGTTGTGAGAGTGAAGTTATTTGAGAGCTAGAAAGTTTAGTGTTTAGTCTGTGTTTCCTTCTCTTTCGTTGTAACCTCCTTCAGATTCTCTTTAACACACAGAGCTTTCCATCAAATTCCTTCTGAGGAATTACTTTGCTTTTCCTTCCTCTACCATACTACTATTTGTTCTTTTACCTAAGAAAAACCAAAAGTGGATAAGTTTTTACAGAGGAGAACATGATTTTGCATGGAGTTTAGGGCTTAGAGATAATTGGAGATTTTTGAGTTTTCAACAAGTAGTGAATAAATCCTTTAGAGTTGTAGTTTTATGAAATGAATTTGATGAATTCACTGTCATCTCCATGAATATGGGGTTTACGTATATATATTTATGAACATTGTGTTAATGGGATGAAAATATGGATATAGTGTTAGTTTAGTATTTGATGATTTTTAGTGATCAGATGTTGTAAAAATGAGTTTTAGACTTTGAAATAGAAATGAAATGGTGTTTAGTATGAGTGTAAAAAATCAAAGTATGAAAAGGTGACATGCTTTGTTTTCTGTTCACTGTGCATGGATATATATGTGAATGTGATAAAAAGTTGAAATTTGCAGAACATGAAGAGTAAGAAAATGGATACCCGAATTTTTGATGATCTTGATAGAACTTGGTTAATTTTGCTTTTTAAGGGTAGTATGGATTGTGGTGAATGAGTTTAGTGAAGTGGAGTAGATTAAAACTTGAAGTGTAGGTTTTTGAAAAGTGGAAGTTGTCTGAAAATTCTGAGAATGTATAGTGAGAGTGAAATTTTCGATCTGAACTTCAGTGAATTTACTGTATTGATCTAAGCATATTTTGACAAAATGTTCTTCACAAAAGTTGTATACCTTTATTTTAGCTTTCCATTGATATAAAGTTTGTAAATTATGGAGTTCTGGATCAAAAGTTATGGAGGTTTGAAGTTGTGATGTCGGTGAAGAAGAAGAAGAATCCGTAGGTCCACTAGAGTGTCGCGGTCATGCATGTGCACGATCACGACTTCGCAAGACCACCCGGAGTGTCGCGTGTAGGTAGACGATCGTGACTTCCCTGTTTATTTGAAGGAGGTTATTTTCTAAACGTACTTTGATCTTTTTATTATAACTTCTTCATCCGATGTCCAAATGACTTGATTCTGAAATCAATAGATTTTTAACACATTTTCCTACCTCTATACAAAAATTTGCAACATTTTGAATTGTTTTGGTTGAACGAAAGTGAGGGAATCTGTTGGAATGGTATGAACTAGTGTTGTTTTACTGAACATACTTCGGTGTTTTGATTATATCTAGATATATAGGACTCTAAATGAGATTATTTTTTATTAGAGTAAACTAGAAAAATAGGGCTACAAATCATATGAAAAAGTCGAATTATGATTCATTCTCTAAGATGTTCAATTTCTGGATGGAAGTTGTATATATAAACTATTATTGAAGGACAGTCCGAAAATGTTTGAGGCATATCTTCCAAATTACTGAAGCAAATTGAGTGATTTTGGTATCAATAGAAACTTAAGACAT
This sequence comes from Erythroxylum reticulatum, assembly GCA_025504915.1. Lineage (NCBI taxonomy): Eukaryota > Viridiplantae > Streptophyta > Magnoliopsida > Malpighiales > Erythroxylaceae > Erythroxylum > Erythroxylum reticulatum. Next base: position 10,504,162 of record JANSVA010000218.1, on the reverse strand, counting down.
TGGAGAATAACTTTCTTGAAGGAAGTGTTGCCTAATTTAGCCATTTAACTTATCATATTTAGAATGCAAAGTTGACCCATATGTGTATTAGAAGAAAAATCTGAAGTGGTCAATGAAGTTATGAAATTGCTTTCACATTGCTTTTTATTGGTCCAGATTATAAGTATATATCGTATTAATGAGGGCTTTGATATTTGAATGATATGTTTATAAGGATCTCGACAAAGTACCCCGGAATTGTCATTGAACATGCATTGTGCATATTGTATAAGTACATATGCATTAAGAAATATTTGTACAATTGTGAAAAAGTGTGATATTTGTAAATGTGTTTTGTATGATATAGAAGAACTCATTGGACGCCAGTCGAACATTGCCAGACCATCTAGGCAATAGCATTTTGAAGCGTACTGTAAGTCAACCTAGATGATTTCCTAGGATTAATTTGATTTGATTTGTTTAAACTGTCAATATTATTAAATTATTTGCGAGTTGTTTATAAATTCCGAACTTGAATTGTCCGAGGAGACCAATATTCGGGAATATATTGGAAGTGCTTTGATTGCGGTTTTGATTATTATAGATTTCTGAATGCTATGTAAATTCTCAACGAAAGTTGAATGTCAGACTTCGGTCCGATGATTATGAGCTTTATTTGAGTATCATATGTGAATGTGATATATGACATGTATGCATTTGATGCATTTTATAAAATGCATGCTTAGATAAAGGCATTGTGAATTGAGTTGCCAGTATGAAGCGCTTCCAAGTAGAGCTTTGCTCCGTGATTTTTGATTCTGCACATAGAGCTATGCTCCGTGATTCTGTTTAGACTGAGCCCTATGGGTCAATATTTGTATAAATATGTGATAGACACTCAGTCACAACAATATGAACGAATGTGATTCTCATTCATATAGTATTCATATAAGATTGAAATTATTTGAAAAGCTGAAATAAATGACCATATGATATGCCATGTTATGTGGGTATCTGAATAATAAATGTATGCTTAGAATGAATAATTGTGCAATATGTGATGTGTGTTTGTCATTCGGTGAAATCATCAATGATGGTTCACTTATCGAATTCGCAAAACTTATAAAAATTGCAACGTGATTTTTCAGGTTTTCTAAAGATCTCCAAAAAGGCTCCGGGTAAGAGTTTTAGGTCGGGATCAGTTTGTGCTTGCATATGTATTTCGATATGTTGTATTGATAAGGGTAGTCTTAAGTATTGTGCAATGTATATGAAAATGAATTTTAAAATGTAAGGATATTATGAATACAAGTATTTTGCTCTATAATGGGCCCAAGTGATTACTGAATTTTTGATGTATTTAATAATCTTTGAAATTTTTGTGACTGAAATTGTTTACAAATCAATCAGGCCGAAATTGATTATTGATTTTCCATATACGCATATATTTTGTAAGAAAACTTTGCAATGAGTTTCGTTCGTTTACTATTTGAGCATGCCACCTTCGCGTGGTATGGGCTTGGATATCACCCATACATGTCGGGTACGGGTCCTACGGGAGTGGGTTGCTATAACATGAGCAATAATTTGCTCAAAATGCAATTAAAGCCTTATTTTACAAAACTAGCTTAAAATACAAAAGTATGCATAATCGGAGTGATGCCTTGACCCTTGGTTACTTGTTCTCATGCTCTTCACCTGAAGATGGGACGAAAATAGAAGGGTTGAGCTTAAAGCTCGTGAGTAACAGTTTATAACGGAACAATAAGCAAAACCTTTGAAATGTTCATTTGCCAATACAAGTTCTAATTTAAGTCATAGAAGTATCATTCTCAAATTCATAACCAAAATTCACAAACTACAAATCATGAATGCATCAAACTTGTTAACACCTCATAAGCGCATAAACACATCATAATGGTTTGGGTAGATCGATAAACATGACGAATTCCACATTTCCACATAATGGTCCTGTGTAGTCGTAAACTTGACGTATTATCGCAATCACACATAGTGGTTTTGCGTAGACACAAACTTGAGGGAGTCTATAAAGGAGCTCTACGTCATTAGCGGGCAGTCTGGAGAAGCCTTTAACTTGGTCAACATGCACGTGACATTCTTAAATGGATTACACCAAACCCAGATAATATATAATTCATGAATTGAAAACCGTTTGTCCAAATGGCACAATTTTGGAAACTTGTATTTTATGAACTTGAGATATTTCGAAAACCATTTCTGACAATATGATTTCATAAACATGTATCTTTTCACAAAAATCCATTTTCAAAGTCTCTTCACAAATTACCAACACAATTCATATCTCAAACATATAGCAAGTTCTCAACTCATTCAAGAAGTAATAAATGCAGCATTTATGTTGTGATTGAAATCATTAAACTTCCTTGATTCAAAGAAAACTTTTAGTGGCTTATTTACTCTATTATAAACATATCATATACCCACCTTGAATTCCTTGCTTAGTAAATTGGCTTAAGGATGTCTTTCCTCTTGCTCTCTTTGTCTCTCTTGATTCCCTTTTCATAGGCAAAAAAATCTCAAGTTCAAATTGGTTGCAAAATTGAAGACCTACAAAGTACATTTACTGAAATTGATCCTAGAGTACCTAAACTCATGCATTTCCTAAGCTTCATGAACCAAAACCCTTCCAAAAATCTAAAGCATTAAAATGCTCTTACCTTAAATCTTCACTAAATAAAGAGATGTTTGGTTCAAAAGAAAGCTCTTATCTTTCTCTACCTTTTCCCCTTCTTGCATAACCTCAAAATCTCTTTAAAAGGCTTAGAAAGGATGAAACCCTAGCTCAACTCTCTTCTTTCCTCTTAACCATCGAAATCTCACTTATTTCTCTCTTTGATTTGTTATTTCACTTCCTTCTCTCCTATTTTCGTTTTTCCCCCTCTTTAGGAAGAAAACAACACTTCTTTCTTCCCATTTTACCCTTAATGATTGAGAAAAGTCCACCTTGTCCTTCTTTTAATACCTTATGGTTTTTAAACTTAAATAAGCTACCCAAAATACCCTTTTATGCATTCTTACTACTTTTAATTTAATTAACCCATGCAATAAATCTACTAACATAGACCAAAAAAAATTACTCCTAAAAAAATTCGGGGGCCAACATTTCTCCCCCTCTTAAAAGAATTTCGTCCTCGAAATTGTTACCTAAGTCATTGAAGAGTTGTGGATACTTCTTCCTCATGGCTTCCAAGGACTCCCACGTGGCCTTTTCAACGGAATGGTTTCTCCACAGAACTTTAACTAGTTGAACCATCTTGTTCCTAAGGACCTTTTCCTTGGTGTCAAAATTCCCACTGGCATCTCCTCATAACTCAGATCATCTCTTAAATGAAACTTGGTGGTCTGAATGATGTGAGAGGGATCTGATCTATATCTCCTCAATATGGAAACATGAAAGACATCATGAATCTGTGATAATTCCAGTGGCAGCGTCAATCTATAGGCTAGTGGTCCAATCATCTCAAGAATCTCGTAAGGACCCACATATTTTGGACTTAACTTGCCCTTTTTTTTTCCAAATCTCATAATTGCTTTCCAAGGAGATGTCTTAAGGAAGACTTTCTCATCGACTTCATACTCCTTTTCCTTTCGATGTGCATCAGTATAACTCTTCATTCTATCTTGAGCCGCTTTAAGTCGTTGCTTAACTAAGTTGACCTTCTCCACTGTCATCTGAAGTAACTCTGGCCCTAATAGTTTCCTTTCTCCTTCTTCATCCCACCATATTGGAGTTCTACATCTTCTTCTATACAATGCTTTATAAGGAGCCATCTGAATGCTCGAATGGTACGAATTATTGTAAGAAAATTTGACCAATGGCAAATGCTCGTCCCAAACTCCTTTAAAATTTATCACACATGCCCTGAGCATTCCCTCAAAGGTCCGAATGGTCCTCTCAGATTGATCATCTGTCTAGGGATTCAAAGTAGTACTAAAATTTAGCTTAGTTCCTAAAGCTTCTTGCAAGCTTCCCTAGAATCTCGAAGTGAATCGAGGATCCCTGTCAAAAATTATGAAATTTGGAATCCCATGTAATCTTACTATCTCATCAATATACTTCTTTAGTAGCACATGTAGAGAATCAGTCTGTTTAATTGCTAGAAAATGGGCTGACTTTGTTAAATGATCAACAATAACCCATATGGCATCATATTTCCTACTGGTCTTGGGCAAACCCATTAGAAAATCCATGGTTACTCTTTGCCACTTCCATTCAGAAATGGACAATGGCCTTAACTTCCTTAAAGGTGCTTGGTGTTCAGCCTTAACTTGTTGACACACTAGATACTTGCTTACATATTTTACTATATCCCTCTTCATGCCTTTCCATCAGAAATGATCTTTCAGATCTCTATACATCCTAGTGCTACCTGGGTATATGGCATAAAGTGCATTATGTGCCTCATAAAGTATCTCATCCTTTACTTCCTTAACATTCGGGACATAAAGTCTATTCCCTACATCCATAAGTCCATCATCCCTCATTATCACTTTAGATTTCTTGCCATTCTGAATTTCTTCTCGGAGCTTACTCAATTCTACATCCTATACTTGTAACTCTTTAACTTTCTTCCCGAGTATCGGTCTCACTCTGAAATTTGTAATAATACAATATGGCTCCCCCTGTTTCAAGGTAATCCTAAGCTTAGCCATCTCTTCCAATAACTGTAGATAAATTGTCTAAATATGGGCTATTGATGATTTCCTACTCAAAGTATCTGCCACTACATTTGCCTTTCCTGGATGATACTCAATCAACAAATCATAATCCTTAATTAGCTCTAACCATCTTCTCT
>JANSVA010000218.1:10460413-10474101 GCA_025504915.1 Erythroxylum reticulatum | reverse complement strand
ATCATGAGCTGCATATACCACTGATCACAGGGAGAACTTTTCTCGTAAATCCTATTCATATTCGTTTATTGAGTTCCTTGTCCTAGAGTCTTGGATACTTGTGAAGTCAACTCACCAATGTTCGAACAATGCATAGACCAAGACCGGTGCCGCCATACCTGAAAATAGAGAATCATGAACGGATAGAAACTTATGCTTCTTGATTACATATATGATCTGAATAAATTAGCATTCTCTTTCATGGAACTTTAAATCTAAGAAGTAAAGCCAGAAACATGTTTGTTCAACTTACAGTCTAGTTGTTGATGGATCGGCTTGTTCAAAGCTTTCAAATACAGACTCCCATTTGCTTGGATCAATTCCTACAAAAAGTATTGGACATAATCTTACACTCCACCATAAGCAAAGCGTTCATTGTCCTAGATATTTATTATTTCTTGCTCTTACCACATCCTGTGTCATCAATTTCGAAGCAAAGAATCATCTTGTTTTCTTTTCTACATGTCTTCTTAACCTGGTTTCCTTGTTGCTTCAGTTTTGTTTTGAGTGTAAACCGAGTTATCTTCTGATCCAGAGGGAACTTTGTGCTATCATTGAAAGTATTTAAGTTCTCACACCAACCACGCAGAACAATGTGACCAGCTGAAAGCCATTTCAAACAGCATAACGAAAATCACTGTTCTGTACAATTTTAATTTCTTATCTCTAACATATGAAGAATTAGTGATCTTTCTTCTAATACACACAACTCCATATAGGAAAGTTGCCAAAAGTATTTCACTCACATGTTGTAAACTTGATAGAATTGCTTATTAGATTTGCAAAGATTTGTACAACTCTTGCCGAGTCTCCCCGGACTAATTTTGGCATATCGTCTACATAAAAAGGAAATATGAGAGTAATGTTCATCAGAAAGAGATGGAGAATAACAATCTAACATTGATAGTAGAAATTAGTCCTCAGACTTAGAAATCTCGAAGTCATACCAGCAAGATCCAAAACAGCCTCGACATTGTGGTTAGTGCACTGCACAGAGAACATGTCAATGAGTCCCTCAAGTTCTCTACCTAAATCAAACTCGGCATCTTCCAACATCAGCTTCCCAGCTTCGACCTGCCACATTTTTAGAAGAGGGAGTATAAGAAAGATTAGATACGATATTACGATGCAGTCAGAAATTCTTCACTCTAATCTTGAAGCTACTCCCAAACGAACCCAGGAGTTGGTTTTGGCAATACTCTACCTTGCTCAGATCCAAAATGTTGTTAAGAAGCCGGAGTAAAGCTGTGGAGCATTTTCTGATCTGTGTAACGGTTGCATATTGTTCATTTGTGAGAGAATCATCACTAATAAGAATGTCCAGCAGCCCAATTACTGCAGCCATAGGAGTCCTCAATTCATGACTGTAATATAAAAGACTGACCATTAAGTTCCTGTTGTTGCTTTGTAACAATCTTCAGATTAAGCTAACTACAATCCATATTGACCTTAAATCATAGCACGATCACAGTTCATTTCCTTTTCCACACTACTACTTTGGAAATCTTTCGAGTTTTATGGCATTTATGCATCAGTCGGTGGACCATAGTCCTCTATGATTGAGAATAATACAATATGCTGTTATAGTCGTTCTGCCCCTAACTTTGGTTACTTGTTCAGGAAATCATGTTATAATTTAGCATACAAACGTCCAAGTTCTAACTGCAGTCCTTGTTGGTGAACTTTAGATCGCAATATGTTCTTTTAAGCAAAAAGTTCCATCATTACTATGCTGACATTTCAATCGCGTACCTCATATTTGCTAGAAATTGACTTTTGTAGTTGTTTGATGCCTCAGCTCTTCTTCTTGCATCAAGATGGCTTATCAGCTCTGCTCTTAGTTTCATTTCCTTTGATACTCCATTTGTAAGTAATAAAATACAAACACATCCAATGATTAAGATGCATACGGATGCGGAGATCAGTATCACCAATGTTTTTATGGCTCTTTCATCTACCTTCCCCATTATATATTTTCTTGGAATGATAATAACGCCCACCTGCAAAAACTGTTTGATGCTGAGAAGTGCTTAAATGTTAGTCATGACCTGATCTAAGCAAGTGAAGCCCTTTTACTCGGATATTTCAAAGCATAAACTTTTACTGGTCTAGATGTGCATTACTACGAAAGAAAAGTTGTGATATGGTTAGTACATACAATTGGTAACCTCTTTAGATTCAGAAAAAATGAATCTATGTAATACTGATCATGTCCAAGCTTGGCGTTTTCGACATGAACAACATGTCCAGGAGGCAACTTGTTCCCGTAGACTCTATCTAACCACTGAGCTCCCGCTCGTAGTATATTATCCTCAGAGTCAACAGCCATCATAAGATTGGGCCCTGTTGTTGAATTTCTTAAGAGTGGAGCATTTGTGGAAGTAGCCAGCAAATAACCTGCTTGAGAAGTCAGATATATGTGCCCACCGTGGGCTTCAACAAGTTCTCTCATCAACTGGCCTACACTGTAAAATGCAGTTGTGACACCCACAACGGCCATGATGCTTGTATTGGAGGCATCCCATACAGGCAATGCAGCTGACAGCAATGGCGAATCGCTGTACTTGCTTACTGATACATGCCATGAAGCTACACCGTCTGGTACTTCCGAAAGACCTGCAATATTGATAAGATCGTCTGGTGCAATAGGCTGTGATTTTCCTATTTTGTCTCCAGTTATTGGATCAAGTGGCTGACGATACCAAGTTGCAGAATTGTTTCCTTGAATGGAGTGATTATCCCATCCTTGACATGATGATAACATGTTGGCATCATAAGGCCCATTTGCGCTGATTGAATAGTTCACAAGATCAGAGTAGATGTAGAATGTGTTGTTACTCCTATGATCCCTATGAAAAGCTTGTACAAAGCCATTTTTGTAATTTATGGTTATGGCATTCAGAGCTTTGCGACTAGCAAACAATGCCCATGTCACGTCCCTCATTACTTCATAGAGCTGACAAATTGGAAAAGAACAAATGAATTAAACACGTTTAGATTTCTTCTCAGGAAATATGATGTGAAAAAAAACAGACCTCAACTTGCTCTGCCCGAGTAGTTGGCTTGCTGTACTTTCTGATAACATACTCTGACAGCTTCACTTGAGCTGTGGTTATCTCAGACGTGGAGTTCAAAATGCTCCACATTCTCAATATTGGACGTTGTAGCAGCTCATATCGAAGTCCTGAAGCTAAGGTGTTTAGTGAGTGTGTAGTGTAGCTCTTTGTGAAATGCCATGTTAGAATTGTTAGCAGACCAATCAAAATTGCTAACATCACCTACAGGTGCCATCAACGGCAAGCAAAGGATTCTTTCAATTACATTTGCAGAAACAATAAAGAATGAAAACTGATCAGCTAAACTGCTATGCTATGAAGGCAAGATAGCAATAGTAATTGCCATGTTTCTCGCTTTGTTTATGGAACTGGAACGATTATGATTATGATTATGCAGAAGACTTTCTGACCAACACAACAGTTATAGAGAAAAATGGACAAACCATGATAGCAAGTCGGGCCACAAAAACGCTGTAATATGATGAGAGGCAGCCGGTGGTACCATACTGAAACTCGTCCTGCTCAACATCCTTGTGAAAAACTCTTCGCCCAGGAGGAGCTCTATTCCCTTTCCATAAAAGAATTCGATCAACCAGCTTTCTCCAAGCAGCAGCCATTGTCATCTCTAAGGCTGGCAAATAGCATTCAGAACTTCTGGATTACCTTGTATCTGTATTCTTAGGACACTTCAGGAACTCTATAAGAAGGCATATAGAATCACTTGGAGCCTTGTCCCTGCACAAGAGACAGAAAGAGGGACTTGAGTCAGTGTGTGCGTGTGTTTGTGGTGTTGAATGGAATTCTGTAATATCCGAGTTCATGTGTCATTCCCCACTTCTTGAAGTCAAAGGACATCTTTTTGGCAATTTTCTCTAGTGGAAAGAGTCACAGCCCACCATTTTCCTTTTCTTTTTTTTTTTTTCCCCATTTCAATCTTTATCAGCTTTTTATCAGTTCTATAGAAATTTCTAAAAGCTATCTTGAACAGTATCAAAAGGACCATTGCACCAACTTATGAATACTTGATCGATTAAGTCGATGTACCAAGCAATGGCCAAGAACAACTACTGGAAATTTTAGAACAGGAGCTAATGACGAAGGCAATTCACAAGCAATACAAGTGGAATGAGATAGATGTTTCTCAAGTTGAGATACATAAAAAGCATGGTGAATGGTAGAAGAACTGGCAAAGGACCAAAGTACAACGAAGTCAGACTGTTGTTGCTACGACGAGCTAAGCTATGTTGGATATGGTTGAAACTTCACATAAACTTTCACCCTCGAGGAATTCCTTATCAATGTGATGCTTTTCAGCCATTAGTTTCGATTTTGCGCTCTTAGCAAATAAATTTATGAAATTGCGAAGTTAATTCTTTATCTTTTAGTGTTTGTTTACTGTTAATAGTCATTCTAATTAAACCTTATCCATCCCTTCTCGTAATTGCATAGGATGTCATCTAATGTTGTCTGCCATTGAACCTCCTATGCTATGTCCTATAACCAATATTGATAATTAAAGCATCAATTTATAAACTCTGCCCGCTCATCCTCTATTCAAATCCTCTACATTGCTTCTTACATTTTAACTTAACATTTGTATTGTTTTTTTCTTACACTTATATCCCGAGACATATTTCTTATCACACCAAACTCTTCGTTAGCCCCTAAAAATATAAGAGAAAATATTAGGTGCGGTTGATGCTAAAAGCTAATGCTATAGTCGATCATTGTAAACAGATTTTATAATATATGAAATGTAGATTACTATAGCTGGAGTCACCCAGTCTTTAAAGTTCTTACAACAATACCTCATTAGCTAGTCCCATATTCGTTTTAATATAATCCGGAAAAGATTTTTTGGGAAAAAATGACAAGCCACTGCAGAACTTAATCCTTATCAGAATCGACTAAGATATGCGATAACAAAAACAAGTCATAGTCCACAAAACAAATCACTAGTTGTTTGGTTTGTATTTGATCTGTTAGTGAAGACCCTTACAAAATGACAAAGTTAGAGCAAGTGGTGAAAATTTAAAGCAAGAACTAATCGAACACATAACATCCATACATTAAACGTTCGTGCGTGGTATGAGTCCAAGGGTGGTGCACACGGCAATCTCGGAGAGGCTGTTAGGCTTCACGATAAACTTAGAGCTTTTGCTAGTTGCTAGTAAGTAATGCATGTTTTCTATTTTGGAAACTTCGGTATACCCCATATTGGTTGTTAGCACTCACCTTTGAGGAAGTGGTGACCGAACAAGTGGCTGGACAAGGTGGTTTCTCCTGGTGAGTGCAAAGCCAAGTCAACTTGGTGATATAATAAGCGCTACCAGAGATCTCTGCAGCGAAGACATAAGATCAAATTGTAGATTGCTGCAATTGCACTTGGATCACTCTTAGTTATGGTAAGAATTCATTGATTAAAGACATAAATCTCTTGAAATTTTAGAAAAACTTCTTCATATGTAAATTTTTTGAGATTTTTTTAATTTTTAATTTTTCAGAAAATTCTCTCTCTTAAATTTCCATTATAAAATAATGATAAAACATACTTAATTTATAGATATTAGATGTGGACTAATCAAATGTTGTTTATATGATGATTCAACCCATCTAACAAATTCAAATCAAACCCATTAAATCTCACTAAAATTAATAATTTATAATAATTATCTTAAATTAGTAATTTAATTCGAATTTAATTAATGCGAGTTAAGTTTAATAATTGAGATGAGTTATTATATTAGTGATATTTAATTAGTCTACAACCAATATATATTGTGTATATTTTATTATTATTATTTAACCAAAGTATAAGATAAGACTTTTTTAGAAAAATTGAAAGCCATAAGGAGTTCAAGGGATTTTTCTAAGGTTTTTTAAATTACGGGAGATGTCTTTATCTTTTACCCTAATTCATAATTATAATGTAACTTATAATTTTCAATTTAAAATACTAGTTCTTATCAAATTTGTGTATATCTTGATTATTCATCTCATATTGAACAAATGTGATGTCTTTTTTAATAATCATATAAGGATGGGAATGTGATATATCATTAAAATTGTAAAGCATATGCTTTTAAAAATAGTTGTAATGGTAAAAAGGAAGGAATTGTTTCTACTTATAAATTTAGTTCACTAGCGTCCATTTCAAAAAGAGTGAAAACTTTTAATAATATGCACCATTTTTTAAAATAAATTTGACTTTTGAAATTTTATAATAAATTTAAAGGAGTAATTGAATGGTTAAGCCTAATTAATTCATATGATTTAATTTGTTCCAAATTTTAATCAATTTAAAGGAGTAGGTAAATGATTTAATAAATCCACCAGTAGTTGAAAGTAAGTGTTTCTTTGTGAGCCTATCATTTTTAATATAGTCAACTATGACATCAAAAAGAGTCCATTATTTACAACTAACTAAACTCAACTATGAGAATGTGCAATTAAGATGAATAATATTCTCAATTCACAAAGCGTACGAAATATATTCAACAAAGGCTATATGGTATCTTAAGATGAAGCAAGCTTAACTTAAGATAAAAATAAAGCCTCAGAGGAAATGAAGAAAGATTAAAATGCACTTACCATCATTCATGAAGGTTTAGATGAAGAAATATTTGACAAAGTAGTCAATTTAATCACACTAAATAAGACGTGGACTCTCTAAACATTCAGTGTGAGAGTTGACAAAGTTAAGAAGGTGCAACTTCAAACTTTAAATATAGAGTTTGAGACACTCTTAATGAAGGACAAATACATTTAAGAGTATTTTACAAAAGTTGTAACAGTAGTGAATCAAATGAAGATGCTTGGTGAATCCACTGAAGATGTTCATATTGTTAAAAAGTTCCTAAGATCTCTTAATTTGAAATTTATTTTATGTGTAGTGACTATTGAAGAATCCTACTATGTGAGCAATATTAACGTTGATGAATTAATATTACTAGCTCATAACGAAAGGATAAATCACAACAAATATAATATAGTAGCACAAGCCTTAAGAGCAAAGTTATCATTAAAGTCTAAAAATATTTCATAGAGCAAAATGAAAAAATAAGTTATATATGTGAAAGTGGACAAGATCACAAACAAGTTTATAGAAATGCATAGAGAAAAGGGGGAGGAAGAGGTGAATAAGATTCTTTTTTAGTGACATCAAAATCAAAATCCTTAATATGGTCAAAGAAGAGCACGACAAAGAGGAAGAGGCAATTTTGGCATAAATAATACAAGGAGAAATGACAAAATCCAAGTTTAATGTTATTCATGTGGCAAATATGATCATTATTCTTGAGATTTTTTTCTCCAAAAATGAAGATAAGACAAATTTTGTAGAGTCAATAAAGATTCAATATATGAAAGTTTACTATTTGTTATAAATAAAGAGAAAAAATGGTGAAAAAAGCAAATGATACCTTGATAATATAATTAATATAATTAACAATCACACGACAGATAATAAAAAAAATTGTAGAATTAGATACCAAAAACTAATAGGGTTTATATACTTTAGTGATAATACAAAGGTGGAGATCAAAAGCAAAGGTGCAATTTGCTTAAGATAAAAATATATGTTCATAAGCTTCTTTTTAATATTGTCTTTATTCTAAAACTAAAGAAAAACATTTTAAGCATTACTCAAATTTTAGAGAATAGTTGTCAAATTCATATGGGTGGCTATATTCTTTATCTTATAGATTGTGATTCTATTAGACTTACACACTATAGAGGCCATATATTTAAAGACTAATGTTAATGATCCTTTATGGATATAGCATATAAGGTATGAACATATGAATTTTGAGGGACTAAAAGCTTTGAGAGAGAAGAAAATGGTGAGATGTATTCAAGTGTAGATCATCCTCAACAATTACATGATATTCTTACTTAGAAAGCTTTCAAGGAAAAGTTTTTCGAAACAACCAATTTCAATAGTTAATAACCTAACTGAACTTGTTCATAAAGATAATTGTGGTTTGATAAACCATCTATCTTTTGATAAAAATTTTTACTTTATTCTCTTCGTTGATGTTTGTAGTAGAAAGCAATAGGTGAAATTTTTAAAGCATAAGTCTAAAGATTTTGAGGCATTTAAAAAGTTTAAAGTCTTGGTTGAAAAGAAAGTAGTTTTAAGATTAAAAAAGATGCCTAATAATGAACCTAAAGAAAGGAAGATGTCCCAAGTTGTGATGAGTTGATGATGAAGAAGGACAATGATGAGGATGTCTTGGGGTACTAGGAGATAACAATGAATGACAAAACCAATAAGAGAAGGTTCAAGAGAATGGTATAACCTAAAAATCCTTCGATATATATAGATTTGGATAATAGTTGTGATGATTTATGACATTATAGCTAAATTGCAGGTATGGATGAATAATAAGGGGTGGGGGAAACTGCCAATGGTAGACATCAAAGTCGCCAAATAAAAATAAAAAGAAGAGATAGCAAAAAGGCATCAATTAGAAGGTAAGGTAACATCATTAAAAACTTAACCAAGCAATTATGTGTATTATAACTAAGTTGGTAACACAAATATCAAACCTAATGAAATGAGGGAAAACATTTTGAGTCTTTTGAAGGCAAGTGTAGGTGATGCTACACACTCGAGGTTGCAAAAGTTAGGAAACAGTCTACATTTGGTGGTAGATTTCTAACTTCTCACTCTATATATGTTAAATGTTTGTAAAGAAAAGTTACACTAAATATGAGGTCATTTATTTAACTTTTAAGATAATATTAATCTTGGTGGAGGTTTTATGAATTTGATGGTGTATATTATCTTATTTAGGATTAATTACTTTTAAAAAACCCAAACTTTTGTCAAAGTTTTAATTATAGCCTGAACTTTAAAAAAGAATAATAAAATGCCCAAACTTTCAAATTTTTTCTATTATAGTCAGACTTTAAAAAGTAGCAATAAAATGTACAAACTTTCAATTTTTTTCAATTCTATCCCGACATTATTTGTTGTTATCCCTATGCCCTCAGCCTTTTATTTTTTGTTTGTTCTTCTAACGCCCTAAATTACTCTCACATTACAGCATACTACACCAGTAAGCTCTTTGTTTTTAGTTCGTTCTCTTGACGCCCTTAGTGTGAGGGCATCTAGAGAACAATCTAAAACTGAAGGAAAATTTTGAAATCAAAGTATAAGGTCGTCAGGACTGCGTAATCTGATTTAGGTCATATTTAAACAAAGACATCATTTCATTAATCTTCATTTTTTTTGTTAATTTTGGATGCCGTATATTAATAGTTGAGGTTTCTAAAACAAGTAGCAAGTCACATCAGCAAATTAAATTGAAACACTAATGTTGGGCCATAATTTAAAAATTGAAAGTTTAAGCATTTCATTGCTACTTTTTGAAGTTCAGGCTAAAATTGAAAAAAATTAAAAGTTTTGGCATTATATTGCTACGTTTTAAAGTTCGGGCTATAATTGAAAATTTGACAAAAGTTTGAGCTTTTTTTGGTAATTAACCCTATTATTTAATATTGATTTAGTTTTTGTTGAATTGTTCTTATAGATTTGTTAACCTTGATAATGTTTAAGACATTAGTTTTGAGCAGAATTAAGCAACACCTTGTCATGTTTTAAGTCTAAGAAGTGCATAAGTAGTATAATGAGACAATTGATGCAAATTAATTTAAGAAAGTAATTTCTAAACTTTATTACTATGTTTGTATAATTTATTATTATGTTATATATATATATAAATATATATATCTAGCAATTTGTTTGGGGATTTTAATTTATCTTATTACTAGAGAATGCAGTTTATGGACTTCCTCTAGGCAATTACATATTAGACTCAATATTTGCGGTGAGTAATCTTACACTTAAGCATCTTTATTTGTTAAAAGAAGAAAAACTACTATTATGTTGGAAAAAATTTTAGTTTGTACTAATTTTAAGTGAATCTAACCCAAGTTTCAAATGTAAACATGGACAAATCTTTGTTTGACTATTTCTTTTTTAGAAATTGTTATAAACTGTGCTTAAAATATTGGCAAGAAGATAGAAAATAGAATTAGTACACATACGACTTCCAAAGTATGTGTATTGTCTTTAAGGAATAAGTGTTTAATGGGATTATGGTTAAAATAATAATTTAAAGTTAATTTTTTCATGTTTATAGTTTTGTGTCCTTATACTTTAGAATGAGCATTGGTGGTATTGCTATGTTTTATTACAATTAAGGGAGATAATGAAATTTAACTTAAATTGTGTAGAGGATAAAGATGACTAGTATTTGAGTTGAGCAATGATGAATGACAACATAATGAATATATTATTTCTAATAAGATAAGAGGCCATCTCATTAAGGATAATACTGTTGGACCCCATCTCCAGAGCTCAACTTCAGAGTTATAAAACGTGAGCGTATTCCAATAAAATCTCCTTAGCCATCATCAGTTCATCTTCATGCTCTATTACCATAAATGTTGGGTCCCTGGGTCTTAGCGGGTGGGCTAGCTGCAACAAACTTTATGTTTCGTCGTGGCGAACTCTTGAATTCGCCGCGGCGAAGTTCCCATATTAGACCCAAGCATCTCCCAGGATAAGTACGCCGCGGCGAGAAGCTTGACTTCACCGCGACGAAGTTGCAAAATTAACTATACTAACACCTTTCGGGAAGGGTTCACTCAAGAGCCTTCCCTAGGTTTCTCATTTTATCTAATCCTTACTTTCACTCTAAGCTGTCCCGACTTCACTCCCTCTAAGGTAATATCATTTCATGACAATTCAACTACCAATGTTATTTCTTCATACTCTCTAATCTCTTTTCTTAAAACATTTAATTCATTTCTTATAACTAATTCTCATTCTTCACAATTTCGTATCTTTTCTTCTTCTATATCACATCTCACTTATATGTTACAGCAATTTGTAATCAAAATGGTCAATCTCAAAATGATAACTTCCTCAAGTATACCTAATTTCAACTCAACCTCATTCATACGCAAATTCATATTTCATTAACTTCAAAAGTAAAGAGTTTTACAAAACTTTAATTACATATCAACATGACATCATTTGCTTAATACAAAATATACATGGATGCTCATATTTGATATGTTACTAAAGCTACTCAAAAATCAACTAACTTAGTACAAAAGCTAACTATCTTGTAGTTGCCGAATGTCTTTATGCTCTTGATCACTCAATCTCTTGCTTATCACCTGAGGATGGGGAGGAAAGGGAGGAGAGCTTGAAAGCTCGTGAGTAATAAGTTTATAATGGAGAAACAAGCAAAAATCATTGAAATATTTATTTTTCATGGAAAAATTCTTATTGAATCATAAAATGCATAGTTCTCAACCAATTCACAATAATGCAAACCATGTATGCATCAACTTGTCGACATGTCATAAGTACATAAGCACATCATAATGGTTTGGTGGATCCAAAACAGAACATACTATACATTTTCACATAATAATCCTGTGTAGTTGTGAACAGAAAGTAATATCACAATTCCACTTAATGGTCTTACGTAACCGTGAACTTAGGGAAGTCCATGAAGGAGCTCTATGTCACTAGCGGGCAGGCGGGAGAAGCCTTTTGTTAAAGTACACTTGACTTAACTTAGGGGACCACCACAAACCCACATATCATGTATTTCATGACTTGAAAACAAATATCCTAAAATGGCAATTTTTTTGAAAATATGATTTTCTTAACATTTTTCCATAAAGGCATATTTCAGAAACATAATTATTCATGAACATGAAATATTTCACATGCATTTCCATCAACCAAGTTCATATACCAAACATATAACAATTTCTCAAGTTCATATACTAAACATATAACAATTTCCCAAAAACTAATTAGAAGACGATCGTGTGCCATCATTGACCTAACCATATCAAGCAATGCGCGATTCCTACGCTCTTCAACACCATTTTGTTGTGGAGTTCAAGGAATCATTAGTTGTCTTATTATAGCCTTTTTCTCACAAAATTCTTTGATCATATCAGATAGATGTTCTCTACAACGATCAGTCTGAAGAGTTTTAACTCTCCTTTCCAATTATGTTTCAACTTCAGTCACAAAACATTTAAACACATCAAGCGCTTCATAACAATGAGCTAAAAGATACACATACCCAGAGCGAGAATAGTTATCTATTAACGTAAAAAAATAGATAGCCCCATGACGTGCCTTAACATTCATGGGTCCGCAAATATCAGAGTGAATAAGCTCAGTTTAGACACCCTTGAAGCCTTACCAAAAGGTTTCGTGGTTGTCTTACCAGCTAAACATGACTTACATCTAGGCAACTTAACCTTAGTGAGTCGGTCGAAAAGACCTTCTTTAGCTAGCCTACTTAATCTATCTTGGCTAATGTAACCAAGTCTAACATGTCATTTAACAGATTCATAATCAGGATCAAAATATGAAACATAAACAGTAGACGAAGTATCATAACATGCATCCAAATCAAGAATTAGAAAATCGTTTTTCAATGTAGAATGGCCAAAAATATTGCCATTATACATAATATCCGATCCATAATGACTAGAACTAAAAACGAATCCTAATTTCCGATCTATAATGACTAGAACTAAAAACGAATCCTACTTTTATTAAAGTTACAAGAGACACAAGGCAACATTGCACCCCGGGTACATAGAGAGCATCATGGAAAAGCATAATATTTCCTCCATGTAACTTGAGCTGATATGTCCCTATTCCTAGGACATCTTCTTCACTGTCGTTTCCTAACACAACAGTTTGTGAACCCACCAGATACCGATAAAAATTTACATAGTTAACTCGATCCTAAACTATGTACTTGCTTGCTCTCGTATCTACAATCCAATTAAGAAGAAAATTAGCAACTAATGCATAAGAACAAACATATAACTTGGGAGTTATGGATAAGAAAGGTACCTTCTTAGGTTTAGGACAATCCCGAGAAAAATGACCTTTCTTTCTATAATTATAGCACTTCACAATGCCATGTTTTTCTCTGTTTGGCCCTTAGCTTTTTACTTCTTGACAATATGACCTTTTAGTCCATTCCTTTAAGAAGACTAAGAACCTTTTCTTTTACCTCGATTGGCATTGTTGCCCTTTGGTCCTTTGCTTTTAGCAACAAAAGCCATATTATAGGAGTCAAATGCTTTTAAGCGATCCTCCTCCATTTTGAGGTGCCTAGTGATCTCTGAAATGGTTTTGACATTTTCATTATGTGTCAAAACACGTTTCACATTCTTCCAGTACTCAGTAGGATCTGGAAGAGTCTGAATCACATTCAGGACTTGTTCCTCTTCAGAGATAGCCCGACCAAATGCCTTAAGATCACGAACCATAGTACTCATGGTTCGTAAATGTTCAGCCTTAGTACGAGTCATATTAATCTCATAGTTCATCCACTTGAGGTGCAAAGCACGAAGCCTTGTAGCATATATTTGACCAAAAGTGATCTTAAGTTTGTTCCACATATCCTTAGAAATGGCACAATCCTTAAACTCTCTAATTAAATTGTCATACATGAAATACAACATAGTATAACATGCCTTACGATCCTTTTTGGACCAATCTACATAAGCCTTTAAGGATGCTTGATATTG
>JANSVA010000218.1:10440911-10454659 GCA_025504915.1 Erythroxylum reticulatum | reverse complement strand
GTAAGTGTATTATCTAGATTTATGCACTGTGCAAGTGAGATACATCTAAGGGCAGCTAAAAGAGTTGTAAGATATGTTAGAGGAACTTGTGACCATGGAGTCAAGTTCAAGAAAAATACAGCCTTTAAACTGGAAGGCTACTCAGATAGTGATTGGGGTGGCTCAGTCGATGATATGAAGAGTACCTTAGGATACTGTTTTAGCTTTGGATCAGGTATTTTCTCTTGGTGTTCAAAAAAGCAAGAAATTGTAGCTCAGTCCACTGCCGAATCAGAGTTTATAGCAGCAACTGCAGCAGTGAATCAAGTTCTGTGGCTAAGGAAGATTCTAGTTGATTTGAATATGAGACAAACCAAGAGTACAAAAGTGTTCGTGGACAGCCAAGTTGCTATAGCAATCTCACACAATCCTGTATTTCATGGAAAAACAAAGCACTTTAACATCAAGCTATTCTTTTTGAGGGAAGTGCAGAAAAATGGATATGCAACTCTGATCTATTGCAAGTCAGAAGATCAATTGCCAGATTTATTTACTAAACCACTACCAGCCAGCAAATTTGAGTTTTTAAGAGAAAGAATTGGTGTTTGCAGTATCTAAAGCAAGGAGGAGTGTTAGAAGTTATGCTTAGAACTGCCACCCACGTTTTATGTTTTAATTAGCTGCTTTAAATGTTTCAAAACATTATCTCCTAATTTTTAGGATGTAGTTAGATAGCATGTTATTTCCAGTTTGTTATGTCGTAGTTTATTTATAACCTTTATCAGTTGTGTTTATGAAAAAAAGTAATTAGTGCTTTTCTTCTACTTTGATACATTAAAATCAACAAGAGAGATGCCTATCTCTTGAAACAGCATTGAGGATATTATCATATGCACTTCTGCTGGTCAGCAGGAGAACTAAAGCTGCCAGACTAACGGGTGCTATTGATCAATGGAAGTGAAGAATAACTATTACCGTTTTATATATCCAGCAAACGATTGAAAGCATCAAATGGATATGTTAAACATCTCTCATGCTTGTAATAAACCTCCGTGATTGAAGGGTTAAGAGGTAGTATTACCTGATCCCAACTATATCCCGAAATTCTTCCTCCATGCTTCGGAGCATATAAATGTGGAAATCATATGTCAAAGGAAGTTGATGTCTCTACAAATAACAGAACAGGAAATACACCAAAAAGTTTGATTACTAGTAATACGGAAATTGTGTTACTATCTTTTCCCATTTCAATTTGTCAAGTGTAAATGCAAAATGACTTTGGAAACAACAAGGGTATGAATTGAAAGAACTGAACATTTTCAGTAAGATCCCAGAACAACAAGCAAGCTCTTGCTTGTACGGCTATATAGATATTCCAATTACTAGCCAAGCTCTTCAATTACATAAAGAAGGAGCATACAGTGATAAAACCGAATCGCAATGCCATGTAATCGGCTTGGTTTATGGAACTCCAGAACTGGCGGCTGAAGCAAAGCTGAAAAAGATACATGGTTAGTCAAGTGTGATGTAGATAACAAAGAGATTCATGGAAGAAACAATAATTGGTAAAAAGAGAGCATTGCTGGGACTTAATCCTGCAATAAGCCTAAAGATTCCATGCCATCTTTCAAGAAATCAAATCTCTAAGAGAGCTCTACATGACAGAATGATGTAAAACTGATAAGAAGAGCCTTATCTTCGTTAAATGCAAGGTGAAACTCTGTTAGATTGATATATATAACATCTTCAAAGAGCTGATGACAAATTGGAGGAACTAGATTTACATTGTTGGAGAGTTCTATAATGAGTTACCAATTGCCTCAAAAGAAAGCTTTGACATTTCTCAATGATCCTTGGCTTAATTAGACAGTGACATAGCTCCTATTAAGTGTGTATTCAAGGTCTAAGCTAATTAATCTGGAGGTTGGAATATCAGTATGCAATCAATCTTTCTTACTCGATTGTAAGAAAAAAAATTGACTTGATTTGGACAGGTATACCAGCCAAACAAGAATTTTGTGTTGGCTCCATGGATGGGCTGTATGGTGAAAGATAAAGGTTGATAGTCGAGTCATTCTTCTGTCTCCAGTTCCTGTTTTAGGCGAATCTAGCATTTCAAATTAGTAGGGGGATAGAGGATTTCCCCACTTTAATTATTAATAAACAAATACTGAGAATACAGAAACCTTAGAATGATGCAAGTTCAAGTTCTGCACCTTTAGTACTTTGAATGGCCATGGTTTTTGCTTGGTTTTCCCAAGTTCTCCAACTATAGATCTGCAAAGTTTCCATAAAGCAGTTACAGTTCTCTTGGTGGAAAACTGGAAATTGTCTTCAAAAGCTTAAATCTTCAACTAAGATTAAACATCAACCTTAATCATGGCCAAGGCTATAGCAGTAAAGCTGTAACAAACATGGGTGATGGCCAGAACAAACATCAATCGATGGAGCTGTTCGAGACTTTCATGTGAAGCAAAGGCTTCTTCACCCTTAAAAGCTCATAACAAGTTATCAACTCAGTTAAGTAATCACACCATTGTAGAATTTCCAACTAGTATCCTTAGCTTTATGCAAAGAAAATCACCTCAGGACAATAATCATGCTGTCTATTGTTAACCTGCTGTCTGACTGTTGAACTATTCTCATAATATAAAGTTGAAACAAGAAAGTGCTCCGCTGCTCTTAGTTGTTCCTCGACTGCACATGGATAGAATCTGCGATTCAAAGATGATGTTTTGACGCAAATCTTGGCCACAAATACAATCCAATGGCCCATCAGCAAGGAAAGAAGCCCGAAAAGCATAAACTCTGGTCACAGATTCAAAAGAAGAAATGAAGACATTCACATTGGTTCCTGTCAGAGAACTTTTGATGCTAGACAAAATGCCATAAATGGATCCTAGATCAGATATTGTTCCTTACCGTCTTTGATCTTCTCTAGAGCTGAAAGTAGCGGTTTCCTCTTAGTCTTATCTAACCACTGCAGAAAAGTTCAAGTCAAAGTTTGACTCACCAAGAACTGAATACAAGTATTGACCCTTTTCATTTCAAGTTATTTTGTCTCAGTCCTTACCTTTCCAAACTTCTTCAAAGAGCCTTGGAAGAAGAAACCAAGAGAAACCATCACCGTGATCACAGTGGCAACTGCCCACGTAGGGTTCAATTCCAATGAAACCTCTCCTTCCTCCATCCTGAACTGGAACCATCCAAAGATTCAATCGCACAAAGTCGACAACTTCAAAAGCAGAGAAACCCAAATGAATCCCTTTTGGTTGAATATATCAGATCAATCCTGGCCATAAATGTCAACAATTTCAAGGCTCAGTATGCTCCTGACAATCCTCAGTGTGCCTATTCTTACTACTCACACGTCAGGGAGAATTTAAGAATTCATGCATGGGGCCTTACAAATTAACGGGGAATGGACCCCAGCTAAGAACATGTTCACGACCAAGCTAAGCCTCAGTGGACTATCGAACGTGCATTTGTCCTTGTTTTCATCTTTTCTTGTCATAGCTCGGGAATCATCCACACACCATAAGCACTATAATTTCGGATAATTTGATGTTACTGACAAGAACCTGCAGGTTTGATGTCCAAAATAATGTTTTCTTTCTCTCTTTTTCAGTGATTTGCCTGAATGAGAGACACAAGATTAGCATATGTAGACAAAGAATCAGATGGACTAATCAACCTTAGATCCACGAGGCACCTATTATTAGGTGATCAGTTCTATAATAGAGGGCATCGGCATAACCTAACTCCTAAGATTAATATTGTTTTCGATGAGAACTATATACATATCTTCATAGATTGGTCTATGCGTGCAAGTTTAATCTCGACGGATTTCCTATCTGAAATTTGCAATAAATTGGGTTGTTAGATAACCGGTCAACCTCTTGTATGTTTCTGTAACTGGTTTATGACATTGACTAGTCACAGTTGTGACAAAGCATGTTAGTACATTAATCTGATGAAGATATGGAGCAGATTTGGTAGCTACTGTTATGCCAAATAACACCAGGTAGTCTCTTGATACATTTATTTCTAATGTCAGTCATTGCAACCGAAAGGAGGAAGAGCAACAAATGGCAGAATATATTTATTATAATGAAATACGCATTTATTATAATTAAAGCTATGTCACTTGGTCCTAGAAATATACCATTCTATTATGTAATTTACTAGCATTAGATTATTCATTTCAATGAATCTCACTGCATCCTGGCATGACCTGAGGTCTAACTGGATTTGAGAATTCGTCCTTCTCCATTGTTCATTTTACTTTTTTCCGTACCATTTGTCTTCAGGACTTTATTGTTTACACATCCTATCGTTCTCACGTTATATTTTATATTTCTTGCAATTCAGTTATGGATAAATAAAAGAACAACAATCTTGAAGAGCTGTTCAACACTTCAAACAGGATGTCCCCAACTAACAGAGGGACGATCTAAACAAATGGCACAACTATTGCTAACTGGTTCAGAGGTCAACCATAGTTCTGGCCTCCAAAAAATCAATCAGTACAATTACATGTGGTGATTGAATTAAAAATAATGGACTGCACATTTCTCTGAACTGCTTTTATCCCGAGCGTATCATGCACTTTGACCTGTTATATACAACAATTAACAGTTGTCCTACCCTGAATGTAGAGGGGGAAACATTCCTTTAAAGAAATTGGTAACCTAAATACCTGATTATAAACCTTAGGCAAGGCACCACCTACTACTACTGATTTCTAACTAGGTTCCCCCTTCACCTGCAAAAAGAAAATAAACCCACTTTAGTTATGGACATATAATGTTCAGATAATCAGGTAAAATTCATTTGGTTTCAACTTCGTTGAAAAGGAAACATTAAATGTGAGAATGGCCTTCCTCGACTCACCTACGAATATGCAAATTTAGTTTTCATGTCAAATTTGCACACGGGGCAGAAAGTCCCCCACTTAGTCAGCCACGCGTCCACACAACTTGAATGAAATTCTGCAAACAAATTACCGTTGAAATTATCATCGCTGAAACAAAGCAGGACCTCCTGACAAAAATAGAATCACCAAAACATAATGTACTAAGATAATAAGAGTGATTCCTAGTTCATACCATGTTGGCAAGGGAGAACTTTCAGAACTTCCCCATCTTTGTAATCCTCAAGGCAAATTGCACAAGTTTCTCTACAATGGGAGTCACTCGAGCGACCAGACCAGAATGTGAAGCAGGGAAGTGCTTCTACCATTCTAGTATCCATGTTTTTGCTCTGAAAATTTGATCTTAGCCAATGTCTGGGAGTCACAAGGACTATTACGAGGAAAACTAATAGAACAGTAACAGAGATGAGCGATATTGCTAAAGCAGTCCAGTCTGTATCACCACGAGATGGATAGATGCAACATTCTACTTCTTTCTCTTGAGCATACTTCTTTAGAAATTCACCCGTTGCTTTCGAAACAAAAACAGCACGCACCTTTATGCCCTTAGGGTTTACCATCACTGCACACAAGAGACATCATATCCCACAACAAATCAAAAACAAGATCCTTTCTTTATTTCATCTTCAACAATAAGCATATAACATAACCTATTCATAAGCACCATTTATTTGGAATCCTGAAACACCCTATATGTTATTGAAATTTTTCTAACGAAATCACAAAACCCCTTAAGAAAAGGTGGGTTTTTCAGTTGACATATATAGAACCCAAAACACAGAAAAAAGAGAAAAGGAAAAACCCCACAAATGCAACCCAGTAGAGCAACTCACTGTAAACCAAATTCTTCTGATCTCTATCATCATAAACAATCACGGCACGAAAGCCCCAGTCTTGAACATTTCGAATTTTATCCTCGAAAGAGCACTCTCCTCTAATCACCAAAGCAAACTTCACTCTCTCAGTTTCGTTTGATCCAAAATGGTTGTGAAGCGAGGAACAAGCGTCCAGAGGATCCGCCATGCGCAGAGCTCCGCATATTCCAGAGCTATGAAGGCCAAGAGCTTGAAGCAAACCAAACACATTAGCCAAAAGACAATCATTTATCAGTTTGTTAGCAACCAAAAAGATAGGACTAAGAAACTTACCGGATTTCGCAGGAAGGTCCGGCAAGGAAACAGATAACGGTTTCAAAACAATGGTGGCGGACGTTCGCTGGAGAAGCGCACCAAAGAAGAGGAATAGGTTTGCGATTACGACTTCTTTCATCTCTCAAGCTCCTCAGAAGCTTCAAGCCTTCAACTGGTAGTTGGGTGACTATGGGACTTCCAGAACAAAAAGGAAAGCATGAGCAACGTTGTCGTTTTCAATAGTTAAAGTAGCTGGCCCCTCCACACGGTGCGTTTTAACCCCTTGTTTTTGTGAGCCGACTTGTCGTTTCGTCTTTTGGCCGCCGTTATATATATATATATTTGTGTGTTTGTGTGTGTGTCTGTGTCTGGAAAACTGTCCTTTTGATGAACGAAGCTTCGATGTTGCCTTTGCCAGAGTCTTTCCTTCAATTTCTTCAGGAAAATGGGATTGACCCTTCTATTTATACTGCAAGCGATTCAACCCCTCGTTATTTGCGGTTTGTCTCTTTGGAATTCGTATTAAATATTCATGCTTTTTGTGCTTGAAGTTGGGAACCGAGTATATTTTTGTTTTGTTAACTTTCTGTTTCTGGGAAAGGTTGAAGCCTGGAGGTGAAGACCATATTCACGAGATTGAAGCTGATTTGAAGTGTAAGCTTGAGAAGGTGGTTTGGCTCCCTGGTTTTTATTCACTTCCACCTCATGTGCAGATTGCTAATTCAAAGGCATACAAGGAAGGGAAGGTAATGTAGATCTCTGAGGTTCAATGACTGTTTTAAAGTGTGTATTTGAACATTTCGAGGATATTTTATTTGTCATTTAACTTTTTTCTTGATTTCTGTTTGTTTGGTTTATTCATGATTGTTTGTTTGCTTCCAGTAACATTTAGGCATGAGGGAAGTATTCAAGAATTTGTTTGTATGCTTCCAGTGACACGTAAACTTGAGGGAATTATTCAGAATTTCACTTTTGATACTTGATCGCTGTGAAGATCTTTCTCGAAGTAAATTTTTTGTCTTATGGCCATTTTCTGTTCTTTTGATTCATGCAAACTTTTTGGTCATTCAGCTGTATGGAATTGATGCAGCATCTGGTGCGGCTGTTTCGGCTTTGAATGTTTCTATGGGAGATCATGTCCTCGATCTCTGTGCTGCACCTGGTAAGTACATTTATATTGTTCATGCGATTGGTTTCACATTTGTTCTCCTATACCAACATTACTTCAAAGGGTGTGATTCCTATGAGCAATCTGACAAACTTCAACCTGCTGTATTCTATTTCGTTACATCAAGTTCCACAACTTGGCTTCCATATCAATTTTCTAATTTTCATTGCCGACTTTGGTGTAGAGAACTGTGGGTTTTGCATACTAATATGCTCTATACATCTGACTGTCTAAACAAAGGGTCTAATTAATTACTTGCTGAATTCTTTGTCATGTATTTTCATCTTCAGGTGCTAAACTGTGTATGATTCTGGACTTACTTGGTAATGCGGGATCTGTGACTGCTGTTGATATTTCAAGGAATCGCCTGGCTGCTTGTAGAACATTGCTGCAGAAATATGCGTTGGGTGATAGGTGTAGGCTATTTGTAGCTGATGGAACTAAATTTTCCATCATTCCTGTCAGGGATCATTCAAGTCCTAGATCATGTAAGAATTTGGAAACAATAATCTATTTATGTTTTTACCTTTCAATGTGATTCCACTCATTCCACATACCCGTCGAGGATCTGTCATTAATTTCCTACCTATTTCTTACATATTTCATTCATTCTAGTATGAAACAGGTGAATATACACTGGGAGAAGAGAAAGACATATTTAAGGAGTGGACTTCTAGGAGATCTTGGAAAGAAAGGAAAAAGACAGCTAAAGCAAGGAAACTTGGTTCTTTAGTAGTGGGTGGAGAAAGTGACTATCCTGAATTGATTTTCTATGGGCGTGATTCTGGGGTTGTAGGGCTGAACAAAAATGAGTTATATCAAGTTGAGAGTGGCAGTGGAGTTTCAACTCGTGGCTATGACAAGGTGAAGTTGCGTGTAGCTCAAATTGCTCCAGTTTTTCCTTCCCAAAAGAGCTGCATTCTCATGTGTGCCAATATGATTTCACATTAGACGGTTTATGTTGAAATTCTAACAGAAATTACTAGTTTTATTCAATTCAGGTACTTGTGGATGCAGAATGTACTCACGATGGGTCAATTAGACATGTCCAAAAGTTTGAGCGTTGGGGATGGGAAACCATTCATCAACGCGTATTGAATGCAGAGAGGAGTGATACCTTGACGACTTTGCAGGTACTTCAATAAAATTAAACCATAGATTAGGTAAAAGCGCTACTTTCTTGAATCTCTTGTGGAGGCTAACACCTTATTTTTTGTTTTGTCTTCTTGGAGCCTTTGCAATTTGATCTTCTTGTTATGAAGTTACACACATTTCACTTGCTTTCAGACGTATCCCTAATCTCCCTTTGATGCAAGTATTCTTTATTCTAATGCAGTCGAAGCTCCTCCAAAATGGGTTTCGATTACTAAAAGTTGGGGGCTTGCTTGTATACAGCACGTGCAGGTATGCCCCATATGCAATACATGTGTCACTCTGGAGGTAAAGACTTGCATGTCGGTTTTATCTGATTGTGTTCCATTTTCAGTTTGACTGTTACTCAGAATGAGGATGTAGTGGAGTGGTTTCTCAAACAAAACGCTTCCGCTGGTAAGATAAGTTTTAATCCTGTAAGGATGATTCTGTTTCATAATCCTGATTCTTTATTAAACTATTTGTCAGTTGTCATGTGGCATGTTTGTTTTCTTGGTCATGGCTTCATTATGCCATCCACCCGGAACATATCGTAGGCACAAACCTTATGGCATTGCAGCACAATGATAACTTTGATATTAATATTGCGCAGAGTTGTTGGAGATCACTGCTGCCGGAGATTGGCCGTGCATGAGTGGCCGCATACCCAAGACGCTGCGCTTCGATCGCGTGACATCAAAAACTAGTGGACTTTTTGTGGCAAAGATTACAAAAGTAGACATTTAATTAGATCATTTTTGTAGAAGGTGAATCAGATATTATGTCTATTAATCCATTGTTGTACTTGAACTACTACTATCTTCAACAGAATAATCCCCAAAAGATTAGAACTTTGACTCATAAAGCAAATCTGCTGCTTAACTTGGTTATTCTTTTCTTAAAGACAAGCGTTGAATGCAAAGCAGGTAGAGACAGAACTGGTGAAAAATGAGTAAGCTTTCAGTTGTACCAAATGGCTTTACCCTCTTACGTTTCCTAATCTCAGAACTTGTCCAGGCCATACGCTTTAATAAGATGGAACTTCAGTTCCAGGTCCCATAGAAAAAAAAAAAAAAAGGATTTTATTGTGCAAACGTAATATGTTATGGTTCTGCACTAACTATTTTTCCTTTGTTCTGTTTTTTGAGTTCAAAATGATTTATTAAATTTCAGTCGATGCATAAAATGAAACATTTAAAACAGTACAAATCGTCCGTCCAAAACGTCATGTCGTTGTCCAGATGACAGCCAAATAATACATATAATCTTCCGAGAGAGAAGGAAGCACAGACTGCAAATCGGGAAAAAAAAAAAAAAAACCTAGCACCAAATGGAGGCCAAAGCATCGTCTCTTAGATGGGGAATTCTACGTCAAGCCATTCTTGGACGTTGTTCACCCCAAAATCATGGTACTTTTCTTCGTCATTTGGTTTTGAGTATGATTTAGTTATCAAAAACTTTAAATGCCCATTATTCATTTATGCCTAGATGGGCATCCCACTTCAAGTGCCATGAAACGCATATCCAGGAAGGCAAGTCAAGGGTTCAACCTCATTCCCAGCCACCCAGTTGATGATAAAGAAGATTCTAATCGTAAAGAGTCGTGTATATGCTACATATTGCCGGTTCCTGGTGCCCCAAAACTTTTCCTGACGTGAGAGCACTTTTTTATATTATTTAGATTTGGCCCTGAAATTTTCTACTTGGCATTTCTTCAAACACTTTCTAGTCCTATCGATACAATGCGATTCTAGGGTCAAGATTCTCTCTTTCTTCTGTAAGAAATTAAGAAATTCGTCAGAAATAGTGTGGTGAGTTGTTTTAAACTTCCTACCATTGATTATTTGCGAGTCTCTTCTGAAGTTGACAGTAGCTTACAATGTGCTATAGATGGAACAAGTTATTAAGTGTAATTGAATTTTATGGTAATGGCAGTTGGAAAACAATTGAAGTTGGTTGTCTTGGAATTTTTGTGCAGCCAAAGAACGGATAATGTTGCTGATCTCAGTGACTTTGAGAATTCTAATAGATACAATGTGGATAACACTGGGCTTGTCTGTAAGTTATGGTCATTTTGAGCTTTTGAACCACTCAATATTTGTAAGCATTCATTTTCAGGCACTATCATATGTTTTCTTATGTACTCGTAAGATTTTTGTTTTTGAAATAATGGACTTATATTTGGATAGTTTTGAAGAAGAAGGTGATCTCGGAGCAACAATAGTCATCTCCTTGCAAAAAAATAAGAAGTAATTACAATGTTTCTGTTTTGAGACTTTCCTTTGTCGCTTAGGTAATTGGCCATCAGAAGAAGTCCTGGCTTATTTCTGCTTGTCACATGCAGACATGTTCAGGTATATTGTACAATTCCATTATTTTCTTTTGGTGTATTCCTCTAACTAAAAAAACTATAAAAGGAATAGATTTCCTTTGTATGCATTTCATTGATTCTGATCTCTTCTTTATGCTTATTTGAGTGTTCTTTGTCGAATTTTTAGGACTAAAAGAGTTATCGAACTTGGATCAGGCTATGGCTTAGCTGGATTAGTTATTGCTGCCACAACTGAGGCATTAGAAGTTGTAATCTCAGATGGAAATCCTCAAGTAGTTGATTGTATCCTTCTGATACTCATTCTTAGTTGTCAATACTTACTAATCTTTGTTCCTGGGTATGAATATTGGTATAACTTGAATGTCCAAATTTAGGAAATAATTTATGAGAATCACTATCAGTAATGGACAAAATATGATAGTTTATGCAATTTTTTGTCTGCCATGGATGAATTTCTAATCCCAGTCCATGGAATACTGGGGTTAATTGCGCCAATTAGGCATTAGTTATTTCTGGTTTCTTGTTCGTTTTTGCATTATGATGTAACTTTTGGTCACTTTATGTAGACTAATTGGGAGTGATTTTATTTAGAATCTTACCGGGCTGCCTTAACATCCAGATATTCAGCGAAACATAGATAGCAACTCTGGTGTGTTCGGTAGAACCAAGGTGAAGAGTATGGCACTGCATTGGGAACAGGATATTTCAAGAATATCTGACAATTTTGATGTCATTATTGCCAGTGATTGGTTAGTTACGTTTCTTTTACTTTGACTTTTGCATATATCTGTCCTGCTCAACCTTTCTGCAGAAAATGAACTTCATAATGACTCTTGTACACGATTTACTATTAAGAATCTTCATGAATGATTTATATTTGTGAAATGCTATTATGTTACATGCAAGATCAAAATATTCGTGAATTATGTTATTATGATAGCAATCCCAGGTATAAAGAGACAGAACAGCAAAAGGAAATTAGTGGCAGAAAACTATACAAGAATCTTAACACAGGAATCTCCACAAAATGAGTCCGTAAGTGGACCAAACCCAAAGATACAAATACTGAATTAATTCTCAGATGATAAATGACTAATTCCTATAGGTATTTATAGGAGAAACACCTTAACTAAAAGACTACAACAAAGGAATTGAAATAACAGAATCATAAACGTGCAGAACCCACTAAGCAAACAGAAGACCATTATAAAAGCCTATAAACTAGGATAAGTGGAGATAAACTGCCCATAACACTTAGAAAGAGTAGGAAACTCATTATCAAGTTGGTTAGACTTCTTCCTTCTAGAATAAGTCAGCAAGGGTTTATCATTACTCCCCCCTTGAAATTTCGCCTTGTCCTCAAGGTGGAAATCTGGAAATTGAGTAGCCAACAGATCATATTCTTCCCAGCTAGTTTCCTCACTTGGACGACTTTGCCATTGGATAAGGAGTTCAATTATATTCCTTAATTTTGTAGAGACCAAGACAGCACCTTCTCCGGGTGAAGGAGAAGTTCCCAATCAGTGTTGAGAGGCAAGGAAGGTGGTGCAGTAGGTAATGGTTGGCCTAAAGCTGGGCGGAGCAAGGAGACATGGAAAATGGGGTGTATACGAGAAGAGGAAGGCAATTCTAACTCGTAAGCGACAGTCTCAATTTTTCGAATAACTTTGTAAGGACCAAAGAAACGTGGAGATAGCTTCTCATGCTTCCGTTTAGCCAAGGAACGCTGTTTATAAGACTGTAGCCTTAGTAGGACAGCATCACCCACATTATAAGATACCTCGTGCCGCTTAGAATTTGCTTGAGCCTTCATCCGGTCTTGAGCCTTTTGAAGGTGAATTTTCAGAATTTTGAGCATCTCATCCTGCTGCTCTAATTGTTCTTCAAGATCAATTAGGTGGGTTTCACCTCGTACAAATGGGTGCAAAGCTGGTGGATCTCGGCCATACAAAATTTTGAATGGTGTGGTGCCCGATGAAGAGTGAAACCCAGTATTATATGAATATTCAGCCCAACATAAATAAGAACTCCATAAAGTAGGATGTTCATGAGTGAAACAGCGAAGATAGGCTTCAAGGCAGCGATTAACAATTTCTGTTTGACCATCACTTTGTGGGTGGTAGGCAGAACTCATGTGGAGATGTATTTGACTGAGTTTGAATAATTCTGTCCAAAAAGTACTAAGAAAGATTGAGTCCCGATCAGAAACGATGGAACGAGGAATACCATGTAACCGAACAATCTCCTTACAGAAAATGGCAGCCACTGTGCTTGCTGTATAGGGGTGTGAAAGAGGGATAAAGTGGCTGTATTTACTTAGTCTGTCTACCACAACTAAGATAGTATCAAAGCCCTTGGATTTAGGGAGCCCAATGATGAAATCCATAGAAATATCTTCCCAAACTTGGTTAGGAATGGGAAGAGGTTGTAATAGGCCGGCAGGAGAAAGAGTTTGATACTTATTTTGTTGAGATATGAGACAATGTTGTACATACCTCTTGACATCTTTAGTGAGAGAAGGCCAATAAAAATTAGAGCGAACCCACTGTAAGGTTTTCAAGAATCCACCATGTCTATCGGAAGGAGAATTATGAGCTTCTTCCAACAAGGTCTGCTTGAGTGTGGCTGAATCTGGAATTACCAGGCGGTCATTATAAAATAAATATCCACCAGCCAAGGAGAAAGGAGATAAACCAGTAGGATTGACCTTAAGCGTGTCAATTTGTCTCTTGGTGACAGGATCAGTAGTGAGAGCCTCTTGCAACCCATTGTAATCAAGCTGAACCGGCATGGTTAGAGCAAGGAATTCAGCATGTGAGGGCCTTCTGGAAAGTGCATCTACCCTTGGTTATCTCGGCCCTTCTTATAGGTGATTGAGAAATCAAAAGGTAGCAACTTCATGATTAATCGCTGCTGTTCCGCTTTGTTAAGCCGCTGGTCTAGGAGAAATTTGAGGCTCCTATGGTCAGTATGTACCAAAAAGTGTCTCCCAAGTAACTAATGTCTCCATTTTTGTAGTGCTAAGACAAGTGCAAGGAGTTCACGATCATAGGCAGATTTGATTCGATTAGAGAA
>JANSVA010000218.1:10428960-10440811 GCA_025504915.1 Erythroxylum reticulatum | reverse complement strand
GTAATTGCAGCTCTTGGA
Organism: Erythroxylum reticulatum; assembly: GCA_025504915.1. Classification (NCBI taxonomy): domain Eukaryota; kingdom Viridiplantae; phylum Streptophyta; class Magnoliopsida; order Malpighiales; family Erythroxylaceae; genus Erythroxylum; species Erythroxylum reticulatum. Next base: position 10,440,793 of record JANSVA010000218.1, on the reverse strand, counting down.
CTAGTGTAGAAGAGATGAAATTGTGGGTTGACCCACTGTCTACCAAGATTAACACTTCCTTACCGTGAAGAATTCCTTGTAGTTTCATAGTGGCTGCCGAATTATGACCCAGAATAGCATGGAGAGAAGTTTCTGCCATACCTGCAGCGTCTTCAGCCTCCTCTGAATTTTCGCAAGCCTCCTCTCCCTTTTTTTTAGTGTCGGTCAGTTCCAATATAGACAGAGAGTGCTGTTTGCAACGATGCCCAGGGAGAAAACGCTCTCCACAGCGAAAACAACGTCCCTTATATCTCCTATTTTGTCGCTCAAAATCTGCTGGCCGTTGGGTAGGGTGTGCAGCGCTTGGGGCCGAGATAGCAGCTGGTGCATTTGAAGAAAATGCACGTGTCTGAGTTGAGAAACGGTTTTCTCGACCTTTTTCAATGGGTGCAGTAGCGGGTCAGCCCGTTTGGGTTTGCTGGCTCTGCGAGTAAGTGTAACAGGTAGGGTTAAGTTTAGTTTCAAACTCCAAGGCCAAGCTCACTGCCTTAAACACGGTTCTTGGCTTATGTATTCGTACATCTGCTCTTAGTTCTTCTTTCAACCCACTCAAAAAAAACCCCTAGCAAGCATTGTTCAGGCCAATTCTTCACTCTTGCAACCATTCTCGCGAATTCTTGCCGATATTCTTGAATGGTTCCCGTCTGTTTGATGCAACATAGGAATTCATCGGGATTTTGGAACTCTGCCGGGCCGTAGTTTTCTTGCAAGGCTGCCACTAGCTCCTCCCAATAGAGTAAGGTACGTTCTGAATTTACCCAAGCGAATAAATCTAGAGCATCCCCTTCTAAATACATGGCTGCCACATCCACCTTCATGTCTTCGGGTGTTTGATAATATCTGAAATACTTCTCTGCCTTCAATATCCAGCCTCTAGGGTCACCACCTTCGCATTTAGGGAATTCGATTTTGGTGTGTGGAGGCTTATGGGGACCACGACTTCCCCAAGAATTCTCCCAATCATCTTCTTCTTCTAGCCAATGTCCTTTGTTACGGTTAAAGCTCTCACTGCCAGATTCATGACCTTTTTCCTTGTCACGAGTCTTCTTGAGTGCTGCCACTTCAGCTGTCAAAGCTGAAAGTTGTTGTGCAATAGCCTCCATAGGTGTTTCTTGAGTGGTTTTGTGTGTTTCAGGGTTTGCCGATATGGAACAGGTGTTGACCATGGTGATGGGGAACCTGGCTTGATACCAATTGATAGCAATCCCAGGTATAAAGGGACAGAACAGCAAAAGGAAATTAGTGGCAGAAAACTATGCAAGAATCTTAACACAGGAATCTCTACTAAATGAGTCCGTAAGTGGACCAAACCCAAAGATACAAATACTGAATTAATTCTCAGATGATAAATGACTAATTCCTATAGGTATTTATAGGAGAAACACCTTAACTAAAAGACTACAACAAAGGAATTGAAATAACAGAATCATAAACGTGCAGAACCCACTAAGCAAACAGAAGACCATTATAAAAGCCTATAAACTAGGATAAGTGGAGATAAACTGCCCATAACACTTAGAAAGAGTAGGAAACTCATTATCAAGTTGGTTGGACTTCTTCCTTCTAGAATAAGTCAGCAAGGGTTTATCATATTACTAGATAAAAAGGCTTTGGCAGGCCTCTTGTACTAGTACCATATTCGTGGTGGATCTGATTCTTGTATCAAAACCTATTGTTCCTAAGATTTATAACCTTCATTGAATTATTTTCATCATTTGTTAGCTTTCTTATGTACTTGACATTTGAAAATTTTTCTAATTAACTCTGTTTCCCACTGGTTGAATAATTGAAAAATGAAATTACTCGGGAATAAACATTGTACTAACAGTTTTTCTTCCAATCCCTACAATTCGTTCTTTCCATTTTTACCTGATCTCCTTCAACCAACAAAAGTTTATAAATACAAAAATTTTGCTGAGATCTTCGTACATGCCAGTGCATGTCTGCTTTCTCTTCTTAATACTGACTTGGCTTTTTTAATTTCCGAGCCTTGAAGAAATTGTTAAGGTTACTTCTTTGTGACTAGAAGGTTACGGAAATAACCTCTTTGTAAAAATACAAAGGGAAGGTTGCATACAATTGATGACCCTCCTTTAGCTCTCACAAAACGAGGAGCCTTGTGTTTTAGAATTTGCCCTTTTGGTAACTTCATGTTTCATTTTGACAGCACATTTTTTAAGGAGTTCCACAAAGGACTTGCTTGTATTCTCAAACTCTTGTTAACAGACAATGGCCCATCAGAAGCAATATTCTTCAGCCCCAAAAGAGGTGACTCATTGGACAAGTTTTTAGAGACAATTCAGGAATATGGCTTCCGTTATTCTGTAACAGAGAACTACGACGCAGATGTTTGGAGACTTCATCAAGGTTTTATGTATGGTAATGAGTTCTGGCCTACCTATGACAGAGACCACTGCTACCCTCTGTTGGTTAGAATTTCATTGTGAAGGCGTTTCGCAGTGCACATGTTAGTTATTGATGTTTTAGACACGGGCATTCCTGCTTATAGGTTGTTGGTTGAGTTATGTGATAGAGAGATGCTTGATGCTCCTGTTATTGTTATGCATAGCAAGACTCATGTAGAAACTAGGTAAAGCTGTATTCATCACTATGTGTAAAAACTGTTCTAGTCCTCCTGGTGGGTTCCTTCAGAGACTTTTGTTTGTGCATTCCCCACAACTACATTATGTATGGTTGACTGGCTGATGATGTGCCATATGGAAAGGAAAGATTTAGATGCCCTTTTTCATAGATTATAATTTATTATCATTTCTTTTTGAACTTTTACTTCAATAGGCGAGTGCATCGAGCTTTTGTCAGAAGATTCCTTATCCTCGTAAGCATCAAAGTTACTTGAAAAAGCATTTACATTTGGCCGTCTATTGCTAACGATGATCCTCTACGTAAAGGATGACTGAGGACAAAGTCAAAAGCCATTGGATGCGGTGTAGATCAAATAAACTTATATTTTGTTGGCCAAGCTCAAATTTTGCTTTGCGCTTTTATAATGTTTCAGGAATGAACATGCCATGTCTGTGTAACTCGACAATGAACATGAGTTGGCTTACATTCTTAGCTACCACAAGAGTAAAACCATGGTGGGGCTGTATTTTGCATCTATGTTTGTTCTAGTCCTGGGTTAAAGTTTTTCTTTGGCAGATTCGTGGCAAGTTTTTAGAAAAAGCAATATTGATTGACAGGTATTGTTCTCTAATGCTGTAAATTGCATGGTGTTAGTCAAGGGAAGAAAAGAGCCATCGGGGGCTCCGACCCATCTAAAAAGTTACGTAGCTGAATTAGTTGAGGTATACAAAAGTTACGGTAGGTACTGCATGATTAAAGAAGAAAAGGAAGCATCAGATATATTAACAAGCTAATATAGTTCTTAAGTTTGTGTGTGTTTTCATTTTCCTTTGTCCTTTGTCTACTCCTGTTTTAGTCTATTTGACAGGAAAATGTGGATAACATTATTCCCATTTACAAAATCAACTATCCCTTTCTATAGATGTCTTAATAATGGATCATTCATTACCCGGCTTTTGTGTATGTGGTGAGGTTCGGAAAAGTTTGAAGAGGAAAAGGCACAGAAAATGTACTAAAATCCTCTCTTATCTTCAGTGGGGATAAAGTAGGCTTGTTTCCTTCCTAATGGTATAGGATGACTCTGATTTTCCACCACACAACTTGGTTTAAGCATCTCAGTACCATCTTGTCCTCCAACCTCCCAACAATGTCCTGGGTGGCACTTGTCCTTTGGATTCTTACTTATATCGGCTTGTTCAGCTTATTACGTTCTCTAAATAACATCAATAGGCCCATCTAAATTGCACAGGCATCACAAGTTTTAGAGATAGGATTTGATAGATTAGCAATTCTCATTTCGCAAGTTATCCATACTAGAAATTGACTGACAGACCATAATGAGCTCTTTCTTCCAGCAAGCTTTTAATCCCAGTTTTTCAAGTAAAAACTGTTTTTTCGAAGCTTCCCTGGTTCTTTTACGATTTCTTGTCCAGGGGACTGGTGATGGTTCTTGGCTACTGCTCCAAAGATCCGAACTTTGGGCACCCACTTGGATTTTTTAATGAAATAATTCAAGAAAATGGGTGCTGGGTCATATCAGTAGCAAACTATCCAGCCATCATGAGACAACAGAGAAACTTGTGACAAATGAAACGGTCGGTTAATGCTCATCTGACATAAACAAGTGTTAGTGTGACAAGACAGAGATCATTCCTGTCACGAGTTAGGTTCTCACAGATTTTTACTGGTTGTCCAGATTATATATAGACCTAAAACGATGACCTTGCAATTAACTGAGCTGTGTTTTTTTTTTTTTAACAACGGAAAAATACAAATTGTAATATCCTACGAGGTAGACTAACTCCGACCATATCCTTTAAAAGGAGATTGATATATTCGGATGGTGCCCTATCAAAAGTAGTAAGCTCGAGTTCCAAAGTAAAAGTATAGTTGGCGAGCCAGTCAGCACACCAGTTGCCCTCTCTATAGGTGTGGCGAGGGATAACTACCTAATTTTTGATGAGAAGTTCATTGATGCCCAGGACCGAAGGATTGAGAGATACGGCGCGATGCGATGTATCGGAGAGGAGCTCTTGAGCCACGATAGAGTCTAGTTCAAGTATCACGCGGCGAAAACCAAGGGTCCATGCCAGCTGAAGACTCGAGTAGACGCCCCAGAGTTCAACTGAAACCGGGCAATAGCGGCCTATATTCTGAGCAAAACCACCTAGCCAATCGCCAGAGCGATTTTGAATGAGACCTCCTGCAGTGGCCAAGGAGGTGTCGTTGCAACACGTCCCATCCATATTCAGTTTGATCCACTCAAAGGTGGGCGGGCACCACCCATAAATTGTGTAGATCGTGCTCGAGGAGCCAGACGGGTACAACAAAGCCAAGCTGATGCCTGGGAACTCAGTCGGACATGATTGAGGATGATAGTGACAGGAGAAATCGACCAGGAGAACTGAGGGTCGAAAAGGGTCTGATTCTGTCATATCCAGAGGAACCAACAGGTTGTCCCAAAGATAGCTGCCCATTCAAGGCTCGAAACTAATTGAGGGGTCTGGAGATTAGTAGCAAGTCATTCCTGATGGCTGGTAGTGAAAAAAGTGGAAGGGAGGACGTGGTAGAAAAAAGTAAGCCAAAGATGTCGCGCTTTTGGGCAATCTCGAACAACATGAAGTAAGGACTCTTCCAGCCGATAGTGACTGGTCTCAATCTCATTGTCCTACTGGAAAAATCCAATGCCGGTTGAAATATCTGAGAACAGTTTCATATAATGATATTGCCACAAGCCTACCTGTTTGGAACTAGATCATTATTTGCATTTAATTGCTTTATTTCATTCATTCTATTCTTTTCCAAACACAATGTTATAAGAACCTTCAGTCTACTACGCTATAGTTGACGATTCAATACGACTAAATATTAGTGAACCTAATTGCAGATGCTGCACGCCAGTCATTCCATAAAGGTTATTATTCCATTTGGTAACATGATAATTAATTGAATATTAAAAAAATTGTAGATTACTTCCTCAAACACTAACGTCTTAGATTCTTAAATATTATCAAATGTTGGAATTTTTTTTAATTTAGACATTCAAAACAAAAAGGTACTGCAGACGCAAATTGTTTACAACATTCTGCTTCATTTTTGTCCACTTGCTCGGTAAACAAAAGGTTTAAAGCAAATAAAAGGAAATGCGAGATCTGTTTTTTCTCCAAGCTGGGGATTCCCGCAAAGTGGGCAGGCAGATCAAGTACTTGCAATACCTGTCAAACAAAAGCGACCACTTGCCCCTTTTTTCTTTTATTTTTTCAACCATCTCCTAAATCTGAAAATAAGCTCAGATTTCTTTCAACTTTCTTGCATGAATCTTTTACTTTTAACTTTGAAGCTGCAGGACCATAGAAAATTCAAAGATAGAAAGGGAAAGACGGAATAACATTCTATTCCTACTATGGATTTACAAATCACATATCAATATCATGTGTTTTCATCGTTAAACATTGTTCATTTAGAGGAAGGTCAGTCTTGGAGTCTGCCAACTTCTCTAAATGATCACCGTTTTACACTCTTCTTCTGCTTGAGTACAGGTTATCAGAAGTGAACGTAACAAAGAATGATCAGAGAAGTCAGCAAAGAAAATCCATATCGGAAAATCCAAGAAGGGTGTGTCCTTGTTGAATCTCCTGTGGCCAAACTTGCCAGCCATGAACTTGCTAGTGCAGCTTGTTGTAGTGTCTCTGGATCATCATTGCCTGACTCAGTCCCTCCAATTGCTGTTCCAGTTCCAGTTCCAGTTCCGGTATCTGAGCCTCCAATCGATGTTCCTGGATCCGTTGTCTTTGGAGTCGAATCTCTTGATGATTTTAAACTGAACATAAACAAACCCGTATAAAAATGTCACGACACATCCAACAGCGTTAAAAGAACATGTTAGACTTTCAGTTTCCGAGTTCTCACACTACCATAAAGATGAATAGGTACTTTACCTTGGCACATTAGGACAGAATGTGATGGTATAATCAGCAGAAGTGCACGTAAAAGTACTTGTAGCATCATCGTACGCGTAGCTATAAGATTTTGGACACGAACTCTTAAACACCTCCGAGTACATAGAAGGTTTACAAGCAGCAGGCGAATTATACGCACCACTGCAACAATACTCAGGGTTCCCAAACGCCTCACAGGCGCTTCGGCAAGCCTCTCCATCTTTGACTCTCAGCTCCGCTGGGCACTTCCGGTTTAGGTCCGTCAAGCATCCTGTCGTCGAACAGTCACCCGAACCACCACTAGCCTCCACAATCATGGCCAAATTATAGCCATCAACGAGACTAACGTCGTAGAAATCTTGAGAGCCAGAGCCGAGAGTAAATTCGGCCAAGGTGGTCGGAGGATTGGCCCCAGCGCCGTTGCATTCCACTTGGTCGGAGCCACAATCGCCGGTGGCACAGGCACCATGGCCAGAATCATCGAAGTTGCAACCGGTTCGACCCCAAAATCGACCGGACCAACCGGTTGGTGCTTGAAAAGCGCGAGACGTGCCTTTCGCGAGCTCGAAGCCTGTACTTTCTAGTTTGGGATTTCCTAGAATTCCTGGCCATACAGTGAAATCGCATCTGTTGATAAACGTGAATGTGGCACTTGAAACACCTGCAATAAAAGGTCCAAAAACCGTCAATGGAGTTCATTTAACAGGTTCACAATTCCAGGAAAAGCTGAAACTTTCCTGTAATATACCTTCAAAAATCAAGAAGACGGTGAAGAAGAGGACAGTAATAGAAAAATGACACTGACAGTGGCGGTGGGAGTAGGATAAAGAATCCATAAGTAATTTATGTTTGTCTTTGCTGCAAGTGAACGTAAAGACTCAAACCTTGAAGAATGGAAAGGATTGGCTTTGATTGGGTTACAATGGTTATCGAGTTTCAAGAATTGGGAGAAATAAGATTACTGGTAAACTTGATGTTAGGAATGGAAGAATGACAGAGTCCAAGATAGAAACTTTAGATGTGGAGAAAGAAGAGAAATCACACATGTATGAAAGACAACTATGCGCTCTCTCATCTCTTGTCAAAAAGAGAGGATGTAGTGGGGATAAGTGAGGGAAGGTAAGTGGTGGTGGAGAATCTCAATCATAAGCTCTGTGCATTCCCACTCATCTCCATTTTATAAATAAATGATGAAAATCCAAAACTAAGGCGAAGCATATGGAATTGAAAACAGACCGACCGCCCCATCACAGCAGAACAAGGTATCCAATGAGATTGTTTTTAGTTTTATTTTGAGTGAAAGAAAATGGAAGTGTTGACCTCCCTCATTGGCTATCAGAAATGAAATACCTTCACTTTCTAAATATACCTGGGCTGGGAGCCCATTCTTTAAACGGTCTCGTTTTGGAATTGAGGCACATATTAGTCAGCATTACATGCATTAATTATTCTTATGCGGATCATTTTGCTTTCATCTCCTTTGTTTGTCTGCTTCTGCATTGCTTAATAATGGCTTGTTCTTGAAGAAAGAAAAAGTGAGGGAAAAGATATGCAGCAAGAAAAACTTTCTTGTCTTTGGAAAAGGGAAGGAAAATCAAGGAGAAGCTTTGCTTTACAGAATCACCAAAGTTCTTTTTCTCGTCTTCTTCTAAATCTCAAATAAGCATGTGACAGTGGGAGCCACGTGGGAATTAATGTGGGTTACCACATGGGAAGTACGTGGCAGCCAGGTGGCAAGACACCCACAGGTATTGGAGCCTCTTTTCAACGAAACCGAAGGCCCATCTACGCATATCTTGTCTCCTCTGTCTCACCGTTGGAGTCAGACAACCGACTCACGGCGACGTACCAATCCAGAAACTCAGTAATGTCGCCTCCAAAGAGGGGGCGATCATCTTGTGGCTGCTAAGTATAGAGAATAGGGAGGAGAGTTTTAGAGACAGAAAAAAGATTTTCTCACTATTTCATGTTAAATTTAATTAAGCTCACTCTGTGGTTAAATATCCTTCAGACTATACATTGAAAAACTTAGGTGCTGAGTTAACGAAAAATAAACTAACTATTTCTCTCTTCAGTAACTACAGGAAAAACTGAACAGATTACAAAACACGAAACAAACGCTACACTAATATAATCTTTACATCCCCCCTCACGTTGGACTTTGATGAAAATCAATCAAAGCCAACTTGGACAGCAAACGATGAAACACTGGAGAAGAAAGAGGCTTAGTAAAAATGTCGGCGATTTGTAAAGAAGAAGCCACATAATGGGTGGAATGAAACCCTGTTTGTACTGATTTCAAACGACATGATAATCAATGTCCAGGTGTTTAGTTCGTTCATGAAACACGGGGTTACAAGTGATGTGGATGGTAGACTTGATGTCGCAATGAAACGGAATCAGAAGTGGAACATGAACGTGCAAATCAGCAAGTAAGTAGCTAATCCATTGAAACTCACACACAGTAGACGCCATTGCGCGGTATTCTGCCTCCGCAGAGCTACGAGAGACCGTAGTCTGGCGTTTCGTCTTCCAAGAAACGAGACTACTCCCCAAGAAAATACAAAACCAGTTAATGACTTTCTGGTTGTAAGACAAATTGTCCAGTCGGCGTCTGTGTAAGCTCGTAAGGTCAAATCAAAATTTGCAGGAAAATGAAGACCCAAAGAAGGATTATTCTTGAGATATTTTAGGACATAGGTGGCATGGTGAAGATGAACCTCCTTGGGATTCTGCAGGAACTAACTAAGTTGCTACACACAATACGTGATATCCGGCCTTGAAAATCCCAAATTACAACAACTGTCCAACCATACGCCGATACTCCTGAGGATTCTTCAACAGAGGACTATTGTCATTGAGCAGAGAACGACCTTTTGGAAAGGGCACTTGCTTAGGCTTGGAATCAAGAAGACCTGTATCTGTCAACATATCTAACACATATTTTCTCTGAGAAAAATACCAGTCTCATCACGAATGATCTCTAATCCCAGAAAATACTTAGCCACTCCTAAGTCTTTGATAGTGAATTTCTCATTAAGTGCTGCTTTGAGTCGAGCAATAGTGGGGTCTGAATTTCTACTTATAAGTAGGTCATTCACATACACCAAAAGCACCAAGAAACAATTATCTTTGCAAAACACAAATAAACAATTGTCATGCAGACTTTGCTGAAAACCAAAATTCAAATGAAAACTTGTAAGTTCATTGTTACACTGTCGTGAGGCTTGTTTAAGCCCATATAAAGACCTCACAAGCTTACATACTTGTCCTTCTTGTGCCTTAGTGTATCCTTCTGGTGGTGCCATGTATACATCCTCATTGAGATATCCATGAAAAAATGCATTATTGACATCTAATTGATTTAAAACCCAACCTCAAGCTGCTGCAATAGCTAGAAAAACTTTTACTGTCATAACCTGTGCCACTGGAGAAAAACTATCAGTGTAATCATCTCCATAAACTTGAGTATATCCTTTGGCAACTAGGTGTGCTTTATGCCTGTCAATCGTCCCATCTGACTTGTATTTCAACTTGAAAATCCACTTGCTGCCAATAACTGTCTTCCCTGAAGGCAACGTAGTAAGCTCCCGGGTATGATTTTTTTCTAATGCCTGTAATTCGGATTCCATATCCTGAACCCACCTCTCATCTTTAATTGCCTCTTTAAAACTTCTAGGTTCCTTTGTTTCGGTCACATGACATAAGAATTCTGCAACATCATCAGAGAGCTTAAGATTTTTGTAGAAGGAAAAGTGTTTGGAAGATAAGGAGAACTACAAGTTTTTGTGCCATTGTCCTGTAACAGCTGCGTATGACTCACTATATAGTCAGACATCCACGATGGTATCCTCTTTGCTCTGCTGCTTCTCCTTGCTTCATGAACCAGAGTCAATTGTTGTGGCAGTATTACTTCATGATGTTCAACAAGTTCGGATTCCACCAGGTTGTTACCAGCTATAGGAGCAAGTTGTTGATCTACAACATCTTTGGACAATGAATGCAGTGATGGTATTGGTGTGTCATTAGCCTCCACAAACTGCTGACCTGCACAAGGAAACAAAATTTCATGAAAAGTAACATCTCTAGAGATGTATACTTTTCCTGAGTCAACATCATAAACTTTGTAACCCTTTCTTCCCGCGACAAAGCCCAGAAAAATGCACATGTAGGCTCTAGCATCAAATTTATCATTCTGTGGGCTTGTATCTATAGAATAACATAACCAGCCAAAAATCTTTAAATTGCCAAGAATAGGTGATCGTCCCAACAAAACTTCAAAAGGAGCTTTCCATTTGAAATTTGCAGTAGGCAAATGATTTATTAAGTAAGTAACATGTAGAATAGCTTCTCCCCAAAACTTGTTTGACATGTGAGCTTGGTGCAATAAGGCTCTTGCCACTTGAAGAATGTGTCTATGCTTCCTTTCGACTCTCCTATTCTGTTGTGGGGTATATACACAAGTTCTTTGATGAGCAATGCCATGATTAATAAAAACTTGTTGGCAATTGTATCCTAAAAATTCACCTCCATTGTCTGTTCTATCTTAACAGTGCAATTATATTGTGTTGTTACCATTGAAGAAAACTTGCTTAAGATAGAGCTAGCTTGATCCTTAGTTTGCATGAGAAAGGTCTAAGTAACTCTGCTGCAATTGTCCACTATCGTTAGGAAATAAAAAGCTCCTGTTAAAGATGACCTTCTATGTGGACCCCAAACATCAACATGAATCAATTCAAAAAATGTCTCACTATGACTTTCACTAATAGGAAATGACATGCGAGACTGTTTAGCCTTGGCACAAACGTCACAAGCAGTATCAGAATTGGTCAGGCTTTTATTAAAAAAAGGAAACTTCTTGGCAAGTTCAAAGGAGGGGTGGCCCAACCATTTATGCCACAATGCAATAGAGTCAACACCATTAACACTTTCTATGCATTCAACATCTTTAGTCAAACAACGAACATCAATTCTATCTCTATCTCTACTTGGAAACTCAAATTCATTTAATACATCAGTATTAAAAGAGTCTGTAGTAAGGTAGTAGAGATGGCCAATAGCTTTTCCAACTGCCAACAAACTTTTAGATTTCTGGTCTTGTAAAACACAGAAGAATAGATAGAAAGTGAAAACTCCATCTTCATGTTTCAAGATTCTGTTCACAGATAACAGATTATACTTGAAACTTGGTACATAGAAAACATGCTTCAATATAACACCCTTGCTAAATCTTATTTCTCCCATCATGCTAACCTTCTTTATTGAACCATCTG
>JANSVA010000218.1:10380105-10399442 GCA_025504915.1 Erythroxylum reticulatum | reverse complement strand
CATGATGAGATTATGATAATGAGATTCTTATCATGTGCAAATATGTCAGTATCTAAATTATCCCTAGTCATAGGATTAATGAGACAGGACATTGTTAATCCAAATAGACCAGCACATGTTATACTCCTTAATTTGATCAAGCAGTAGATCTTATAAATTTTAAGTATCAGATGTTTAGAGTTAATATGTGGATGCTTATTAAGAGTAGAAAGTACATCGAATAACCCGCTATAAGATTATCATATGGATGATCTATCAAATGTCAGTGATTAATCTCATCATACCAATGGTGCAAATATCCTTAGACTTGAGGTACTCAAGGATATCTTAGATACTGATAATGTGCTTTGACACCACTTCTTGTTGCCTCAAGATAAGGCCGTTCATAAGGTGGTAATTGGGTACAACTATTAGTATTTTGGGTAGCCAATAAAGGATTCACTACTCCTCGTAGAAAGAGATGATACCCATGGACTCTTGTCGGGGTCATTACTCAAGAATCTCTGGCTAAAGTAGATGTGTTATAAAGAGAGTCTTCAATGACATAAAGAGTAATGAGATCCCCAAGATGAGAACTAACATCACTTGAACTAGATGTGATTAGTGAGAGTTGATGCATAACCCATACTCTGAACCAAGTGTAGTATGGGATGGTGAAGGGATGTATTGCACATTAATTGTATATGAAAAGGTTCGTAAGTTAGATAATTAACTATCGAAGAATTTATGTGTTTAACCACTTACGTTCTGGTAAATTGGCATCATGAAACTCTTCATGATTTGCCTAGATTAAGAGTTCATTCAAACAACATGAAACCATTCGTAATATGATGGGATTAAGAATTAATTCAAGTGCTCAACATAACTAGGAACTTATAGGTCACACACATAAAAGATAGGATGAAAAACATTGTGTACATGGCTGCCATTTTAAGTAAGTCACGATCGTGACTTATAGTTCACAATCATAACTCAAGTACACTCAACAAAATTCAGCCAAAAACACACTCCATTAAGAGGCTAAGGGTCCGGAAGAGTTCTGGAGGTTGAGAAGGGTGATCTTGGGTTTTGTTCATATAATTTTATGCAATTATTACATGATTTTAATTGCAATTAACTTGATTATGATCTAACTCTCGATTGAGCGTCTACTTGAATTCATCTTGTTGGTGCTCTAACTACCTTTTCACAATGTTATTCTCCACTTTTCGTGCTCTCAAGAGGCCAAAGATGGTGTTTGGTGTTTGTAACAACCCAAACAAGGAGAAGAAGTAAGAAAGGAGGAGTTGTCCTTAAAGTACACAATTTTAATTACATGTTTTTTTAATTCTGTCTATTATATACATATGATTATGGATTTTATAAGGATGTTATGGGGTTGGAATTTTGATTCTAATGCTTCCGCTATATATCCATGCACGAGATGCATGGACCCATGGCTCAACAACAATCATGAATGAAAAGAGTTTAGTTAATTGTCCTTTATCTTTATTGTTTTGTTATTCATAAAGATGCCTTAATAGAAATTTAGACTCAAAAAGTGTGTATGAGAGATAAGACATGTAGAAGAATATGATGCCTAATTAATAGTTGTAATAACCATTAAGAACTATATTTTTTATATCATAATAAATAATCAGAGCACTAAAGAAGTAAATAGTTACACCATAACATATGTCCATCCATACACAAAAGAGCTTAGATCTATCCATCCATACACAAATAATCCATCTAGAAAGTACCACTAACACCCATCTATCCATCCATGTAAGAAAGTGATTGGATCCACAAATAAAAGTTCCAAAAACATATAGTCGACATTAATGTATAGTCTGGGAATCAACCATATTGCTTCCCTCATTTGCACTTGATTGGGAAGGTTATTCATGTACTAGTTGAGTCAATAATGCTCTCCTCCTTCGGTCTGTAACTATTGGGAAGTGATGCTAGGTTGTGCTTCGAACCTTAGGCATATTAGTTCTAAAGACAGCTTGAATGAATGTGGATTAACTTCTTCATACTTCTGTTTACTACTATGTAAAGAGCTAGCAACTTGTAAATACATGTCATTAATAGTATCCATTTGAATTAGTTATTAACAATATAATAGATGCTCATATACTCAGAGTATTGCTTGGTATGAAAATATGTTCAAATGTGTTAAAACAAAACACCTAGAAAGTGACCTTGATGATGACATAAATATCATAGTGAGTTATATTAAGCAATACATAGTAATCAAAATAAGGTTTGATAATCAAAAAATATTTTATACCCATGACGATTGTTGAGCAGGTTAAGTTAAGCCTTCATTCTTACATTTTCTGGCGTTGTGGTCAGAATTGCCACATTTCCTACATTTTTTTACTTGACCCTTTCTACTCAATTTATTTAGATTTTCAAATTATTAAGCTCATTTTATCATCTCCTTCTAGCTATTTTAGGTCTTCCTGGCATGAATCTGTTCGGTGGTGGGTTTATTACTTCTACATCAACAATATGCTAAAATGTTGCAATCCTAATAGATTGCAACATATGGTCATACAATACAAGAAATTTGAACTTCTTGTAGCAATCATCTATGCCTTTGCCCTTTGTTTGGAATGGTGAAAAACATTTATAACATGCTTACAATGATATCAATAAAGCTCATATGCCTGAAAATTACATTATTGGTGTCTACCAATCCTTACAATATGTTTTTCATCATTTTGGACACTTCATATGCCTCTCCATTCCAAACTATTCTCTATTGCATTGTGTCCTTTTTGTTCTTCTTTAATTTCTTTATAATCGTCAGTGCAACATCTGACTTCCAAACATGTACAAATGCTCTCCTATTTACATGCCTCTTCATCACCATGATTTTAATGGTTTCAAGCATGCTGATAATTGGCCTATATTTGGCTGGTAAGATCCACCTGTTAAAAATTTCACTCATATTATTGTCGATAACTGGGCATTTCGATTCAAAAGACTAGTAGCATCTTTCTCACCTCTCCTTAGCATATTCAAGCAATGAAGATACATATCTAAGGTTTTATTTTATCCATTCTTTTCAATTGCTCGTTGAATTCTTTCACTTAAGTTAACTATGCACAATTCCAAAATAGCATCCCTAAATCCTTTCCCTATCAATTCATATGCCAATTATGGCATATGTTGCTAATTCACATCCAATGGGTGGCATATGGTAATGTCTCCTCTACAGTCCTGATCAATCTCTATAATAACATAAAAGATTAAGTAAGTTAATATAAAAGATTTGCATAACAATTAACTATAAATACATGAAGAATAAAATACCTTTTGCATATCTTATATAATTTAAGCCTTTCATAACTATACAATTTCAAGTCAGAAGCCAGTAGATTTATAAGCCATGTCCAAGAATTAGTATTCTATACCTCTATAATAACCTAAGCTAGTGGATATATCCCTTCATCACCATCCATCCAAAATGCACTCAATAACTAGCCTTGGAATTTTGTCTTTAGAAAGCAACCATCAATACCAAAAATTGGCCTAAAATGTCTCCATCCTCTTTTTATGGCATTAAAGAAAAAGTATAATCTTTTGATCTACATAAAAGAGAAAAAAGTAAATGTTTAACCTTACTGTAGTTGCTTGATGATATGCATAAATATAATTTTGTATACCTATTATATAGAAGTTTCTTTCTTCTTTGTCAGCTTTAATTCTACCGTTGAACTTGGATTACTAATCCTCGAGTCATGTACATATCCTTGTAGCTTGGCATATTCATTCATATAGTCAGTTGCCCTCTCTTTTCTCATTCTCCTTTTTGGTACTCTACACATACTTGAGTTAACAAATATATTAAGTTTTTATCTGCATTCTTTAAGCATCTTCGTCATCGAGATAATAGGCTTCTCAAGTATTCTTTCCCTAAAATGTCTCATAAGGAACTTAACTAAAACTAATTTAGGTTTGTTGGTAATAAAACAACTATTCTTAGGATTGTATGCCTTCACTTTGAAGCACCATTTATTCTTGTTACAACCAATATACAACTCACATGGGCATCCCCGATGCATCTGTGGCTTTCACTCTTTTAAAACTTGACACTGTATCATATTCGTACTGCATAATCCATAAGAAAATCTCTAAATTCTTTAGCTAATCCGAACTCCATCCCCAATCTTCAATGTGGTGCCACATCAAATGGATTATAAATAATACTAATACTTGGTCTTTGTAATGGTTCATTAGGCTCTTCTCCGTTTGTATATTCATCATTATCAATAAAACTACTATAATTAGTTAAGTCAATTTCAACTAGGTAGTGGTTATTAAGAATGCCAACTTGTATAAAACCCTCATCTTGGTCCCTATCATGATCATCCAGTTCTTAACAAACTCCTTCACCAACCCCATTAACTGCTTCACCAACTTCCTCAACATGTTCATCATCAACATAATCTATCCTAATACCACAACTTTCCTCTTCACCTTTGCTATCTCAATCCTCTCCTCCTAGTTATAGGAAATATCTCTGTTGCAAGTTTTGAGACGTCTATCAAATGAGTTACATAAATATCAATCATTTGGTAAATTTTTATAAGGTTAGTGAGCCTTAGACAACTTTGATTTGATTAAATCAATCTCAATGACTAACTAAATTTAAAACTAGGTACACTATAATAGACATTATGAATTTGAAGATATCCTAATTCCTTCCCTATATCACATATTTTCCTATAGCTGACATATTCAAGGTCTAATTTATTAAAAACACTTGCTTTCCTGTCAATATATTTTAACTTTAGTTCTACTATGAATTTTCCACTATGAAACAACCTTATACTACCAAATTGGGCCATTAAACACTTGTTCATAAGGAAGGGTAAAGAATTTTATCCAAATTGAAAGGAAAATGAATTTAAAGATAGCCAAATCAATAACACCATAGCAAATTCTTTTTACACTTATCAAGAGTGATAAGTTCTTTATTAACAAACTATTACAATTATCATCATTATAAAATATAAACTTGCAAGAAAATAAACTAATTATCTGTTATCAACTTTTTCTAATTCATGCCTCTAAAATTACTCACAAACATAAACATATTAAGTTATAGACAAATTCACTAATCAAAATCATATTGAATGATTAAATAAACTTCTTATTATTGTCAATAAGTTAAAAAAAATCATAACTTAACCTTTCATTCTAGAGATATTAACAAATTTTTATGAATATTACATTGAGGATTGAATTAGTAATTTTCTTTATAATGACAAATTTTATAATTGAATATTGAATACATTGAAAGTTCAAGAATGAATAATGCTTATAAGATAGGCAAGTTTAATTGAAGGGGTTTTACAAGTAAACTTCAAATTAATCAAGTTGCTAAAAGAAAATGAAAAGGAAAACCAAAGGATAATATAACTCTTCATTATAGTGTACTTTGTAAGTGTTCTTGTTTTTCAAATAACTCTAACTGAGAAGAAAGCCAACATGGTTAAAGGACAAATGATCCTTATTTCAAATGTTAAATTAAGTAACTCTCTCATAAATCCAATTTGCAAAAATTCTTATATAATTAAAGTAGAATTGAACCTAAGCTAAACAAGAACATAAATGTAAGATAGACATCATTAACTTTACAAATTAGTGTTTAATATTTAGTTACTTGGTTGTTAATTTAGTGATTAAAGGAAATTCATTTTGGAACAACAAAGAATGCATCCCTTGCATTAAAGGAAAAAAAATCCCAATTCAACCTATTAAATATTTGGACACAAACAAAGTATTGTCCCTAGGAATCAAATATTTTAAAGCTATAGTTGTAAGGGTCAGAGAAGTTTTTCATATAATTTTGTTTCTTTTATCTTTACCAACATATTCACTGTAAGCAAGAAATCCTCGCAACCAATTCAAATGCAACTCAACCAAATGACACTCCCAACATTGCATTGCTAACTTTGCATAAATGGAGCAAATTCCTTGCATGACGCTCATAGCTCAACAAGCACCAATATCTTAGGCATCTTTGATATTAAGGGTCACAAACAATAACCAAGAAAAATTAAATCTCATGATCAGCTTGTAGGAAATCATAAAGACTCACAAAAATCAATCTTGTTTAGGTCAAAAATAAGGGATCATAACATACAATAAACATAAACTAAAAACCAGACAAAAGAATCATCAATAAGGAATAGGAGACCACAATATATACTAAACCTAAACTAAAAACCAAACAAAAGAATGGACCTACCTCGATGTATTTTCCTTATATTGTTTCACTGAAATCTAATAGAGGAATGAGGGAGGAGACACAATACGCAACATGCTGGACCAAACGTCTGAGTTAGGAATTAAGAGAACATGTTGCTGCTGTGATTGGATTTGCGGGTTAAGGAAGAGCATGCTAGTTATTCCAGGAAATAAGGGATTATAGACAAGTTAGGGAATTAAGGAACAAATAATTTAGGGAATTGAGAATTTTGCCTACGATTGAACAAAGCGGGAAGAAAAATGATGTGTTTTAGTTTGTGGTATACATTTGTTTTAAGATTAGAAAAAAGCTACGTTAGCTTGAGTTTGGGTCTCACTGTTATGTAAAAAATTAAAAAAAAAAATTCACATCCCAGATGAAGTGGTATTGTACTAATGGAGTCCAAAAATATTAGGATTTAACTCGTATTCTACTATAAACGTTAGGGTTCAATATTTCCTATTTTGGCCAAAAGTTTTATTGAAGGTATAAAGGGTCTTACTTAGAAGACTTTATCAAACTATTTATAGACCTGCAAGAAATTTAATTATGATGAAACTTTATTTACACAAAATTTTAATATTATTGAAACTCTATTTTATAAGAAGCTAGTGATACTAAAATTCTATTCCACCAAAATTCTAATAATAGAGAACTTCTTTCTCTGCATGTCTTTGAAAAAATGTGTCGGATAACCTTCAAGACTGACACTAGTGTTCTTCTATCTTGAAAATATCCTTTGTCGATTACAAGATTAGTATCAATCCCAAAGTTCTATCTGACATCAATTAACTTTTGTAATTTCACTATTTACCAATTGCAAGACATATTTTGTGGTAAGTATACGTGGATAACCTTTACGGTTGCTTTCTTTATGCAAAGTATTATAAGTAGAAGAAAAAAATAAAAACCTGTTATTGCCAGTGAATGACTTCTTATCGATCGATATAAGCAGACTGATTTCTTTCCCTTTTCGATTGCAGTGCTTACCATCAACATCTTTAAGGCCCCAAATTGATGCTTTGTGTACCGTGTAAAGGGTATGTAGATCGATTTTCTAACTTTCTGTTAGTCAGAATTATCCTCCTTTTTCCCATTTTTATATACATCTCTGCAACCTGTCGTTCTTTATTAAAGTTGTTTCCTCCCACCACAGAGATTTTGATACTAAAATCATTCTTTCTGGAAAGGGCGTTGGAATCCTTTGTTTCTCAAGCTTTTGGCTTTGGTAACTTGTTTCAAACCCAATTATGTCAATAATTTCATTAAATGTCAATTCATGAAGGAAGAATAGCAAGAGTTTTATGAAGGATTTACTTTTTGGACATTAGACAAAAGATGTAGGGAGGAGGTCAAAGGATAGAGTTGTGATGTGGATAAAAACATGAAGGAACAGAGAGGCCTTCAATTGCTTTAGTTTCATAATTTATAAAATTATAAAAATTAATTTTTTATTTTATTAAATAAATATATATTATTTAATTACAATTACAATTACAATTATAATTTAACTAATTTTAATTTTTATAATTTTAATTTAATATTTAACTATTATCAATAATAAAACTATAAATAAAATATCACTAAATATATTTTTACTTTTATTTTAAAATAGAAAATATAACAGAAATGGAACTACACCAAGTAAAAATAGGAGGCAATCGAGTAAAAGTCTGATCTTTATGGTTAGAACTGAATTGCCAGGGCTTCATGTAGTTCTTCGCTTCTTGCATTCGCAAGGGACACCACAATTTTGAGAAAAAAGGGAAAATAATAAGGGCGTGTTTTATTAATCTGAAAACGATAATAACGATTGATCTGAGCTAGTAAGGCAGGGACGCCACTCGCAGTCCCCCACAAACAGTTCTCAGCTCAAGTTGTGATGTGTCTTTTGACCACGGAAGACCGAGTAACTGTCCAGTGAATGACGAAGACTTATTATCTACTTATCCTTGTCCGTTTACAGCCATTAACTTTAGTGAGTTATGATATAAAGTGCTTAAGTTTGGAAAATTGGTGATAAGGACAAGAAGATCAGGAACGAAAGCAGCCTTCTGATACGCAATTCCAGCAAGACAACACATGAGTACGTGTAGTCTAAAACGATACACGCATCTCTTTACCATGTCAGAAACAATATCTGTTCCATAACTTTCAGTGGAAGGTAAGAGCTTTTGGCATGTGAGCAATCGCCAAAGTGGTCATTTGGATTAGTGAAGAAAACTTGGAAAATAGTCAAAGATCTGGTCTTTTGTGTCAAATATAGCTTCAACATGATCCTTGGGGAAGGGTGGTCCAACTAGTACGAGGGACTTCCTAAATAGTTTTTTTCGTGTTATAGGTTGGATTTATTTTATGTTATCAATTTCAATGATGAGTTTGTGGTGCAATCACCATGCCGGAGCTTTAACATTTGTTTCATGTGAATAGTGTTCACAGGTATACAGAATCTTTAGGTATGATTGACTTTGTAATACACATCTACGTGTGTCTATGGATCATCCACGGAACCTTTTCTTGTATTCTTGGGATATCATCAAACAACACTTGTCCTGTCCACTCCGTTTAACGTTGTTTTCGTTGGAACTTCCTCATAGAACTGCAACAATTGTTCACTAGTTTCTTGTGGAAAATGAGAGAAGCAATCTTTTCTTGTATCACAATGCTTTTTCCAAATCTTTCGATCCAAAATAAATAGAGCTAATGTTTTACAGCTTTCTGCATGAATCCTATCTCTAGCTTCATAGATTCACAATGCCGACAAATACCAACCGTTTTTAAACTTATTATCGCATTTAGGGAATTCAGGAATTTAAATTAAATTACATTATATTTAAATTATTGAAAAAGTGACATTGTATTATTTAAATCACTTTAAAATTAAGTTTAATAACAATGCACTCTTTGAAAAAGAATAACAATAATCAGAAGAAAGATCACAGCGGGAAAGACGGTGATGAAAAAGCTGAAACGTACAAAATAATGAGATCAAAAGGGAAGGGAATGTGGTTGGCAATGGCGTTGGTTGGCGACAGGTGCAAGAAGTTACAAATCATCCTCGTAAGCCTTTTATTATTTTATTACGCTCCAATGTCAACACAATAGTAAATTATCATCATCTCATCCTTCCCTCTCCTTATTCGTTTACCTTATCCAAGTCACTAACGTGATATTCAATCCAAATGAATTGGTAGTTTCGTGACAAAGTTACAAAAATAGTTGCTGCTAAGAATACAATTATTGGGCCCTCTTCAAAGAAAGCGTACTGTAACTGAAAAGAGAATTTTGCTAGATGAGAGAAGCCTTGGGAATACATTTGCAGGCAAGTGGCTCAACTGAGATAGCCTGCTAACATCATCTGCACGGTGGTTGAGACCCACAGACAGAGACGAGTTTAATGGGTCCCATTTGTGTAGGTCTCACCTCAACACAGCTGCCTAGCCCAAAATGTGGAGTGCACTTGGACACACAATACTTCCAAAGTTGTCGGATGTACTATCCTAATAACCGGTTGAAAAAAGCTGCAACAAGCGGCAAACCGCCACTGTTACGAACAGGACACCGCCAAGAACGTATGGGGATGTGCTACGAGAGCTGGCGGAAACATCCACCGCCTCTGGCTCCTCCTGCCCATTTGCCGACTTCATACTGTAAACACCAACAACCATCATAAGTTAACCGTAAAGATTTTGGACACACCATCCCAAGACAGCCAATCACCTTATAGAAAACAACAAATGTTTGAGAAAGCAAATCTCTATCCTACCCTTTGAGTACGCTAAATGTGTAACCAACCATTGCCAAGAACCGACATGAACTAAAGACAACTTTGAAAATACTGCCACCGCCTGGGAAGACGTTACCTTCCCCACGAGGCAAAGATTCTGACCAGACACACAACCTAACTTAAATCGAAAACCACGTCGGAATCTTTGGACTGTTAATTGATACGTTACCTAGTGGTGGGTGATGGGCAGAAAGTAATAATATAATCGGCCCCAATACAAGTGAAGGTGCTGGTCCCATCATCATACGCGTAGCTATAAGCTCTTGGGCACGCGTTTTTGAAGAAAGCCGAGTAATCACTAGGCTTGCAAGTATCTGGAGTCGAGTATGCTCCACTACAACAATACTGCGGCTCCCCGAACGCTTCACAGGCGCTCTTACATGCCACGTCGTCACCGTCTCCGGTGTTCGCCATCTTTAGCTCTGATGGGCATGCGTTATTCAAGTCAGCAACGCAACCAGTAATCGTACAGTTCCCTCCTTTGCCACCTTGAGGTGTGATTAGCATTGGAAGATTGTAGCCGTCGACAAGGCTCACGTCGTAAAAGTCTTGCCCGTCTGCGCCATTAAGAGTGAACTCTGCCAGGGTGGCCGGAGGAGCAGCGCCACCACCGGAGCATTCCAGATTGGAGGAACCGCAGTCGCCGGTGATGCAAGTGAATTTTCCAGTGTTTGAGTCTCGTGTGCAGAGGGTCCGACCCCATAAGCGACCAGACCAGGACGTTGGAACAGATATTGCGTTTGACTCACGTGGTTGAAGAGCAAAACCTGTGGTCGGAAGTTGTGAAGTTCCGGCGTTGGACAGAATTCCCGGCCATACAGGATATCTACATTTGTTTACGATAGTAATCGTCGTAGAGTACGTCCCTGGCATGAAAGTTGAGAATTGCAAACATAATAATCAAATTAAAAACCCACAAAAACCATGAGGTTTGTGAGACACTATCATAAACCAAACTTACAAACCTGGAGACATGAGAAGGAAGCAAAGGAAGAACATGGACATAAAGATTTGAGGACCCATTACGATAAAACTGAGACCTTGTAGACAGGAGAGGAACTTCTCAATTTCTTCGGGGATTCTATATGGAAATTATGGCCAACTGCAGATGGTATGAAGTATGGAACCTATATATGGGGAGACAGAGGGATGAGTGTACCTTATATACGCACATCACTTGCCTTCACAGGAATACAGGACGGGTTCGTGGAAAGTATTGTTGTTTAGTCGACAAGGTGCTTATGTCATAAGGTGAAATGAATAGATGGAAAGGTGGTAAGATTCTGTCCAGTGACGCAGCAGATAAAATGGAAGGAGGGAATTAAATAATATAAAAATGGGGCATTGAATACAGGGCTTTTGGATTTATGCTAAGGGCGGGTGTGTCGGGGTTTTAATCCCTACACCTTACGGTTACTCAAGGGTCGGCAAGAAAGGGCCGAACTTTGCACACGCAGATGGGACAGTAACAACTAATTTTTGAAAAACCAATAAAGATTTAAAGTTTAAAAGTTTAATTTGCGGTAAAATATCATAAAATCAGTATATAATAAATGAAAAGTAAAATGTATAAGAATTAAGTAAAAATAAATATATGTTAATAAAATACAAAATATACCAATATTTATTATTATGAAATGAACTAATAATAAATAAATAGGAATCTAATATAAAACTTAAAACAACAATAAAAATTAAATTTGTCTTTTTGAAGAAGGTTATGTCTTATCATCGTTAAAAGTTTTAAATTCTTCAATGCTATGTAAAGGTTCGTAAACTACGCTTTTATTTAAAGTATTTGCATCAATTTCTTCTACTGCATTAAAATAAATTACAAATTAGTAATATATGAAATTATTCTCAATTGTAAACTTATAATACAATATAGTTTTAACTTAAATATGATCAAAATAAGATATGAAATGACCTTCAGTAGATGTTCTTAATTCATTTGTTGTGACAAATGCATTTTTTTTCATAAATCGTCTTTTCAAGTTTATTATAATCAAGATCAGGTGATGATTCTTCTTTTTCGATCTGAAAATCAGTATGTTTAATACAATCAATATCAAATGAATCATATTTTCTCTTCTTGCTAAGCACTCTGAATATATAATAGAGAAATTATAAAGTTAATAATAAAAATAAAATTATTGAAATAAAAACAAAACTATAAAATACTTGTTCTTTATTCTCAAATTATAAGTAACATAAACAAGGTCATTAAGTCTTTAATGTTCCAAACGATTTCAATTTTTGTATGAATACGTTTAAAAATACTCCAATTGTGTTCACAACCTAATATAGAAGCTGTGTAACTAAGTAACCTAATAGCGATTTTTCTCAATAATGGAGCACTGTCACCGAATAATCTCCACCACTCATTCGTATTTTAAATTAATATTTGTGATAAAATATATATTATTAATAAGTAAATAATGAATTAAAAGTGTAAAACTTACCTGGCTGTATTTTTTTATCATAAGTTCTCTCTTTACTGATGATTTAGCAAAACTCTCTAAACCTTCACAATACAATTTAATTTCATTCATTGCTTGTGATTGCTCTTCAATAGAGAAAATACTTTTGCATTCAATCACATCAAGCAAACCGCCCATAATATTAATTGTACATGCTTCTCCACTATATAAGCATCCATTATATAAGCAATAAAGATTGAGAAAATAAGCTGCTAAATGGATCCTTTGAGTAAGATGTTTATCCTATTGCCGATTAATAATATCTATATAAGGCTTGTACAACTTCTCCCTCCCTTTAAAAAGATTTATAATTGTTTTATGAGCTCTATACATACTATCATATATATAAACCAAAGATGACTTCTTATCTAAGTCAACAATTCTCAACAGTCTTATAAGCGGAGCCATAATTTTCACAATGATTAAGCAAGCATCTCAAAATTTATTATCTAAAATAATAACACAAACATTTTTTCCTTTTTCACTCTTTGATAATTTATGACTTGAAAAGTGTTTACTTGCTACTAAATTTTGAAGTAGTTGCTTATGTCATAAACAATTTTCAAAGTAATAAATGTAGTTGCAAATCTGGTAGTAGTGGACGCACGATCTCAACCCAATCTTCTTGTTTTCTTAACTAAGACAAAAATGTAACATGATTATACACAAAAACTGTAATCTTAGATGCACGTGAAGTAAAACTAAAAATATGGTTCATACTACCAATATCTTTTAAAATAAGATTTATACAATGACTAATGCATTGAGACCAATAAATATGCTCATACTTTGATTATAATAAGTACCCAACTGATACATAATTAGCTAAATTGTTTGTAATAAAATGCACAACATTCTTTGGTTCAACCCACTTGATAATTTCAGAGAATAATTTAGATAAAGCATTAGCACTTTTTACCATGTTAGAAACATCAACAGACTTGATAAAAGCTGTTTAAATATTACAATAAACCAATAAATTAATCAAGGTTCTTTGTCTTTGATCAGTCCACCCATAATAGCGCATCCTGTTGATTCCTAACTATATTTATATGTATCCACAATTAAATGACATCCCTTTTAAATCTTGAAGCAAAGGCATTTGCAACTCATAATAAGTTGTTACCTTAAATTTTGGACTTATTGTTGTTGTAGCATCAATTGCTTCTTGAAAATATGGTGAATTTAAAGTATTGAAAAGAATACATGAATGATAGAACCATCTATCCCAAGCTCTTTTATATCACAAAATAATATCCTTATCAACCATAAAACTTTTTAGACCAGGTTGAGAACCAATAGTAGTTCTTGGAGAAAGATAAGAATCTATGTCAATAGTAGCTTTTCTTTTTCTTTATCTAATACTTGTAATGTTTCATCATCTCCAAAAGATATATCATGAGCCTCTTTATTTTCCTTTCCTTTTTTACTTGTTTCTACAAATATTTTCTAATCATATCACGTACATCAAGTGGTACTTTTTTGCAAGAAACAATAATACTTTTAACACCAACAAGATATTCTTTCATTCTAAAAATTCCTCCCCCTTTAAATATTTTATCGCAAAATATACAATTATATTGGATATTCTCATCAGATGCTTGAGAAGAAGAAAAATAATTCTATATTGGATCGGACTTACCACGAGTAGAGGATGATTCCATATTCTCCATTATGATTTAACCTAAAAAAGTATAAAAAGAATAATTGGGTATACTATTGTCAAGGCAAAAGTATACAACTTAATATACAATTTCTCTCATTTTTAAAAAAACATCTTTCAATCTTTTTGATTGATGGGGATTGAAGTGGGTATTGATTTAAGTTGGTCCCTTCCCTTTACACATAAGGAATCTGCACCTTATATTTGGCTCTATTCTTTTTCAGAGTTATTTGTGGTGAAGAGCTTGTCCTACAACTTCTTGCCTTTTTATCACACATATGTCCAAAGAGAGACAAAAGAAACTACTACTACTTTAGAAAGTTAAGGTTCTTCAACCATAGGAGTGAACAAAATTGGTTAATACAGACAAAATTTAATGAAACACAAACCTAAGCTATCATCAATTACCTTCTAGGATTCATGGATGAAGTTAAAGATTCAATTTTATGGTTGTGTTTTTCCAATAGGATCAAAGTAAAAAATTATCAAGAAACACATTTGGAACAGCAACATAATGGATACACAAAGGACCAATGGATGTTACTCTCTTATTAAACTTTACTTCAGTAATTGCTTCACTTCAAATAACCTAACCTAACCAAAATATTGATATTTTTCAATTTTGGTGTTTCAGATCAACAAATTAAATAGTTGAAAGAGTATATATAACCAAACTATCAAAATCAGAAATTAATATGAAATAGAGTTCTAAATATTACAGAAATTATGAAATAGAATTCTAATTATTATAGAAAACTTAAACCAATTGTTAATAGAGTATTTCTAATTGTTACAGAAAAGTAATTGATCAATGCTACTTCTTATATGTTAACCTTGAATAACACATAACATGAACTCTATATAAACTTGGCGACAAGAATCAACATTTCGATCCAAAAACATTATAGTGAACTAATCCATGCAAGAGATGAGTTTGTAGATCAAAAGAATCATGTTCCAATCACTTGCTCCAGTGGTTGTCTGGTTATATGATCAGATGCTGCTTTCTTTTGGAGACAAAATTACCACTCTAACCTAAATCATAAAACCAAAGATTGAAAGAAGATCTAGAATTAATGCAACAATTCCACACCTCTCCTCAGATACAAAAGAATTAGTAGTAACATTAAAAGAAATTACCACTCCAAAATATTCTCCCAACGACATGTTATCTGGTGGCAAAAACACACTGCTCGTCAAAGAATGAAGAGCAACAATATGACATGACCAAACAAACAAACACAGATCAAGAAGAGAAGCAGTAATTTCAAGAAAAAATTAAAGATTTAAGCTCAAACAAGCATCATAGAAACACAATCCCCTTACATGGCTTAGTTTCTACTTTTATGGGTTACCTACAGTAGCCGTCTAAGGAAAGTCACAGCACTCGCCCAAGGAGAGTCAACAGGGCTCGACTTATGCATCTATGGGTTACATGCATCTATGGAGACGATGAGATATGGTGAAGCGAAGATGATGAAGAGAAGATAGTGAAGAGGCAAGAGACACATCAATTTCTTAATGAAATCTGAAGGGTTTAGGTATATCTGTCGAACCGATTGAGATGGGAAAGGGCGACTGGTGAGAGAGAAAGAATGAAATCTAAGCTCTCTATCATCCAATCGATTGAGAAAAATGGTGAAGGAGCGATTAACGAGAGATAGAGAATGAAGTCTGAATCGCCAATCGTGAAATCCAAAATAGCGAAGGGACGCCTGAAGAAATCTAAAATAGTAAAAGATTAGGCATTTTTGTATTGTCCTTTATCTCGCCGAACCGATCTAACTAATTTTGTATGAACCAACTGGTTTTCATATAAACAAGTTATTAGTTAGAACTAAATCAAACCACTAACCGATTCAGGCTTTTTCCGATCAAACCGGCTGGTTCTGTCCAGTTTTAAAAACCTGGGTAACAACACTGTTCTCTATTCATGCTGGGTTCAAATGGCTTATTTTCGAAGCAATTAAAAACGAGGGGGGAGCTAGAGGCTGGAGAAGAAGCTTAGAGTTGTGGCATCGAATCCTAGTGGCCTTGGGGCACGAATACTTGTGTTATTTGTTCCTAATATTAATGTGTATGATGACTTCACCTCGTTATCGACTACATGAGTTGTTAAATAGTACTTCAAGTTCACGGAACTTTTTTTTCTGAAAACCTAACACAAACTACCTTATGCTTGAACCATTAATTGACATTTGTTGTAGTTTATAATTAAAATTAGTGATTTAAGCCATTTACTTGGAACAATTGAAAAGGGGCTAGTATGACTGGATTGGAGCATCTGATTCCGTTAAGAGTTTTAAGCTGTGCTACTTAATCTTGTCCGTAAATGTATGGATGAGATGGTACAAACTAGTCAACCAAAAACTAGTTAGTATTCCTGTTAAGAACCTCCGACCTGTCATTCACAACGCATGGTTAAGCGAAGATCGTCGGTATTGTTAAAGTAGGCAGTCCCCGATATTATGGGTGAATTCTACAATCTATTATTAATACAAGTTTTCATCAAACATACATCACTATGCGACTTCCCAAAAACAACTTGGGAGTCAAGAAGTTCCACAACAGCAGCAATATCAATGTGCATTCTCCCTTAGAAGGCTAGGCCATATGAATTGAGAAAAAACAAAAAGAAAAAGAGAAGCAACAATAGTTCAGGTATTTTATCAAACTATGAGCCAATCAAGCCCGATTTGAGACTCAATTTTTTTAAATAAAACAAAAAGTTAAACCTCTCAAATAACCTAAATTCGGACTCAATTAAAAAAAGTTATTTTTAACTTTTAATTTAAAAAAAATAGCAAAACCGGCCATAGGCCCATCGCCATCCTTGATCAATCTATGCAAACACAAAAATAGAGGTCATCCAAACTACAAGATACAAAAAAAGTAAAACAAAGAGTGAGGAATATTGAGGCAATTTGATAATTAACCAACGGTTATTTGCAAGTGTTAAGAACTTTAAAATAATGGATTTCTCCTCCCTCCAGACCTAAACAATCATGTTCATGAGTAAGTGGGGATCATCAAGATGAAAACAGGAACAAGCAATAAACAACTGATGCAAGCAATGAATACCCATTCATCCAAAATGTGACTCGGAAAAATACCAAAAATCATGAACATAATGCAATATTATTAACGAAAGGGTCCAATCACAACTTAATATATGAAAGTTAAGGAATCACATACTAACATAATTCTCAAAAGAAAGCAAAGGCAGAACAAAGACCGTTCGTCAACTTCCCAAAACCAATAAAAACCCTTTAAGACAGAATCAAGTTAAACAAGTTGGTCATCCAGACCAAACCATCCCCAAAGTGCCAAGAAATAACTTTGTACCCTTAACACATTGTTTAGGTTGCAGATTTCCTCATTAGCAATGGTGCATGTACACATGATATATGACTGAGAATTCCATTAAGCTTAGGCTGTTAGTTTAAGCTTATTTACATGGGCTACATTAAAACAACTCACTTTTGGGAACAAATTAATACTTCAAGATTTAGCAACCAATAAACAAGCCCAAACATATCCACAGACCGGCATTTTCACATTTAATAAAACATCATGAGAATAGCAACATGAGCTTCTCTTAATATCACCTAAAGGACAAATGAAAACGCAGAAAAGGTATTAGTTCAAGGCATTTAAAACTACAGCATTGTTCACATCGACAACAATGCCAAATACTTGTCAGGAAATCTGAGAGTTGCTAACAGAATTGCTCAACTACAAAGTTATCCATCATTCCCTCATTAATAGGAGTAAATCAAAAACTAATAATTCATCCGATCCAGCATTAGCATGTGTCTCAACTGGGAAAATTTCCTCCACTAAACAGAGGATCACTTACTTTCACCTACACAACAATGCATGTATACGACAAAATTAGAAGATCAAAAAGAAAAAAGCCACAACCAACCAAACGATGAAAAGGAATTAAAAAGAGATATTTACTACTGCTCTTTCTTCTTCCTCAATCAATCACGACTTATTTGGACAATCCCTTAAGAAATGCCCTTCGTTTCCACAATTGAAACAACCACCACCAACACCAACAAATCTGCTGCTTCCTCTAGCACTAGGACACTCTCTCGCCATGTGACCATAACCACCACAAGTATAACACGCAGCGCCACCACCAGGACAATCCCTGGCCATGTGACCATACCCACCGCAGTTAAAGCACGCGCCACCACTTCCACCGCCACTGCCGCCGTTACCGCGCGAGCAATCTCTCGCGAAGTGCCCAGCACTACCACACTTAAAACAGCCATTACCAGTAATATCACTGCCCCTACAATCTCTAGCAATGTGACCGGGATTGCCACAGTTATAACAACCTCCAGTGCCGGCGCCGTTGTTCCGTCGTCCCCAAGCCGATCCGAATCCTCCTCCGCGACCTCCTCTTCGACTAGGCTGAATAGGCCCGCCGCCGACGGCTGTGACGTTGATCGCTTGATACTTGTTGTCGGAGAGCGCGATGGTGAACTCGACGACATCTTCTTCGGAGAGAGTGCGGAAACCGCCGTCGGATTTGATTGCGCTGTGGTGGACGAAGAGATCCTCGCCGCCGTCGTCGGGCTTGATAAAGCCGAATCCTTTCTTGTCGCTGAACATCACAACTCTTCCAGTGGACCTCTCATCCTTCACGGTGGGGGATCTCGCCGCCGTTGTCTGCTCCTCCGCCATCGCTAACGCCGATTATTGGGAGTCAAGAGGAAAGAGAGAGAGGGCACTAGACCTAGGACTGAATGGTAAGTTATTTTATATTAGGCACTTATAGGCAAAGATAAACCTCTCACGAATTAGTACTAATCTCTACTCAGTTAGAAACTTGTAATCCCTAATTTGCCACTGCCTTTTAAATAATGCTGCTATATTTGGAGTCTGATCTGGTGCTCCCTTGTCCATTTTAGGGAATGGTGAAACTTTGTTTCAATAAGAAAACTATTTGAGAATTTGCCGCACTTCTTCTAACCTCATTTGTCTGAGACGGGATCTTCTCCCCAGTTACGATATCGTTATATTTAAAGAGGAGTTTGAGAGACTAATAAGTGACGTACCGCCCAAATCAAGGGGCTAGTCCCTTCTTTCATGCGGGCTCGTTCTGCCAGTTTTTTGGGATCAATCTCATAGGTCACCCTAGCC
>JANSVA010000218.1:10354411-10380005 GCA_025504915.1 Erythroxylum reticulatum | reverse complement strand
TTAATGCGCCCTTCGGGTGCCTTTCGATCCTCCTAGAGGATATGGCGGGGTCTCGACACCCACGCAGTATTATGTAACTATTTGTTCTATTTTCCTTTCAATACAAAAAAAAAAGTCACTCTCTCGCGTAGAATCTAGATATCGCTTAAGTATATTTTATTTCGGTGATCAAGACCTGCTCTCAACCTTATAGTTACGGGAATTAATTAACTATTTACTCGTAATTGGGCTATTACACATTGACATATATACCAAGAGGGCAATAAATGTATCGACTGACTAGTGAATTATGCTATTCATTTTGATGTAGGTGTACATTGTTTAAATACTACACCCATAAGATGCCACTTAATTCTTCTAGAGGATATGTTCAGGACATGTTTTTCGAGACTCGCTCTGTAATTTATGTCGTTATCTTTCCTTTAAAAAAATAAAAAATAAGTCACTTATTTATTATTTACATAAACTTTCAAGCCAAGTCATTTTATGAAACACTTCAAAATAGATGTCGATTACAAAAATACTTTGTATGTTTTAAGTGTTTTGTTTGTTTTCTCTTCTCTATTCATGTCAGATTGAAAAAATGACACCGGCGTATAAACTTCTTGCTTACCTATCGACAATGAAGCAAGGCCACTACACCCAATTCACCAAATAGTATAAACGCCAACCCACAAGCTTCTTGCTTATTTTTAACCTTCAAGCCAACCCAAGGAGGAGACATTTGTCTATGTTTTGTTGCATGTGCTAGTGCTAGAGCAGTGGAAGAAGAATTGTTGTACTTTGAATTTATGACAGATGAATATGATATTGTTCCTGGGGTTAATCATTATGTAAGTATTATTTATGTTCTTAGCACAACTGGTTATTCGTACAAAGCTGCCAAGTTTGTTGATAGAATGTCATATGAGTTAACGGTGTAAGCTTGGAGGGCTATTAGGAATTATGCACGAATTCATGAGGATGTAGAACTTGAGGACCATGTGGACGAGTTGTTAGTTGCAATTAATCCTTCTGAGACTAATGCCAACAAAATTCCCCAGCCTCCAAGGAAGAAGTATTCTGAAATTAATATGTTGGAGGAGAAGAATAAGAACGAGTATCAAGAATAAGATTGACGTATGGACCCATATAAAGTAGGATATAACAAATTGAAAGGGTTAAACAGGCATATTAGAGATGTATCTTTTAATTTCAATTTATTCTTGATAATGTAATTTATTTTAGAAGTTTATGTATCTTTTATGTGGGCATCTCCTTAATCTTCCAAAGATAGTGTGATACATTTTTGCATTCATTTAATCACATTATGGTTGTAACTTCAGAAATCTTGATGGGTTAAATATCTGGCCATATCTCTTTTGTAGGTTCACAATGTGATTGAAGGAAATTGTAGTGGTTCAATTCATATAGACTCCAAAAAAAATGAATGTTCGATCTTCTCATTTTTCCAGCAAACAGAGGCATAGTTTCATAATTTCCTTATGTAGAATTTGATTTTTCTTGTAATGAATGATTTTTTAACTACCTTAGAAATGTTCTCTTCTCCATATCCTACTTTCAGCAGCCATCCACCCCTCTCTTTGTTACGTTAAGAAATCAATTTATATCTTATAATGTCTACATCTTATGTAAAAGAAGCACCTAGTAATGCAAATAATTTTGCAATGCGTTTAGTGGATAAGGATGATGTTTGTTTGTTTGTATTTGGAAGACCGAAATAAGTTGGAAAGTGGAGTGCCCTTTTTGTCTTCCTTATATATCTTATGCTCCCTCTTTTGGTAATTTAACACTTCTTGTTAGTATTGTCTAATTCACTAGAAACTTATGTTTCTCTTTTCCAATCTTTTTTTTATTCTTGATAAAGTTCTTAATCTTTTCTTGTGCTTCATCATTGTCAAAGATGTAAGGGTCATGTGGGAGGTCAATTGGGATCGCAAAACTGGTCGCTCAAAAGGATATGACTTTGTTTCTTTCCATAATCAATAGGTTGCTACACTTCACAAGGTTGATAGGAGACCTTTTGGTTACAGATCATATTTTTCTCTCGCCATAATGGACCGACATTACCATAGTGGCATGTCACTCGAAGAAGCTATTGATTTGGTTAACAAGTGCATAATGGAGATTCGATCCAGATTGGTTTTTGCACCACTAAACTTTTTGATCAAGATAGTTGATAAAGATGGAGCAAGGGAATATGCATGGCGTGAATCTGTCAAAGAGGTTGTTGCTGTCTGAGTAATGTTTTGTTATACGTCCTTTTTCCTTTTTGGATGTTTAATTTACAAAAGGCTTATGAATGCAATACTAATTTATCAGTTGGGTACTGATTAGATTTGTTATGTAGAAACAAAAAACGATCATTTAGCCTATTAGTGTTAGTATAATCACCTGAAGCAACTCACTAATTGTTATTTCCTCTTCTACAAATACAAAACATGTCACCAAGGCATGGAAAAGAACAACCACATTTCTCATTGCAAATACCAACTCCCATCAAAACCAAACGTTTGTTGTGCCTATCAATCAAAAATGCATTTTAATTAATTAATAAAATTATTAATATAATGTAACATTAACTTCAAATGCAATAATTGAAATTAAGAAATAAACATAAAAAAGAATACTATAAGTAAATCAATCATGTGCATTGAAGGTGGGATATTAGCAGTATAACTTTGTTTATTTATTTCTGTATGAATGACTTAAAATGAAAATTCAAATCATTAGAGTATTACTAGCAAATTACAAAAAGACAATATTACAAATACTATATAAGAATATAGCCTAGACATATAATGATGATGAGTGTAGGCGATACTTATGTTATTCATAGAAACATCAAATGGTTGCTATATGTCATTACCAAAGCAATCTCACAAAAGATTTTCCGCCCATTAGCTTGTGTCTACGCTTCTTTGTTGTCCGATTTTCATATCTTTCAAAGTTTTTTTTCCTTCTCTATGTAATTTTTCACAAAGCAAATTAACTTTGTTCTCACATTTGGTGGAGTAAAGAAGTAGAAGTTGAGGAACAAGACGATATTATATATAATTAAGATGACAACTTTTTCATTGTTCTTTGTTTTCCATTAATGATAGGGGAAAAAAGATGAGATTTTGACGACTTTCAAATCTCTTCTCATGTAAGTTTCGTTTTTTTTTCATTTGTAGATTTTCTTAGATATTTTTTAGTATCATTCCCTCTCTCTCTCTCTCTCTCTCTAAATATTTCTTAAGAGAATGGCTCAGTAGGCTCGAAATCATCTTTTTATGTAGTTTTAGAAATGCCCCCTTTGATGTCTGTCTCTTTTGAAGTCTCTATAATATGACTCTGTTGTTGATCCATTTGAGTTTTGAAAGAAATAATTTTGGTAATTTACTTTTATTATTTTTTAATGTGGAGAGCTATAAGCTACTTTAGTGCATGACCCATTTGGTGGTTTTTAAACTCAAGATAGTCTTTATGTTTTCCTTAAAGGTAATTTTTGAAGATACTTTGATTGTTTTGATGTATGGACGTCATTCCTTTCTAAGTTCTTTTGTTTTTGTTTATATATCTATGTGAGTGATAATTATTATATATTGTAAAGATGGAGTTGCTTAACATTGCAGATTAGTTAATTTGAAATATAAACAATTGATTCAAAGTTTATTGATGATAATTTTGACTTCTGGTTGGTATAAGGCCTTCTAAAACATATTATTCATTTACTGGCAAGAATTTACGAATTTTTTTGGGTGTTAGTTGGTCAACTAGAGAGAAGATGAGAACCTATAATTGCACAATATGAAACCTTTCATTCTCCAATCATTTTTTCTGTTATAGGAATTAAATAAGCTATGCAAAGCAAACTAAAATACATTTTTCTCTTTAATCTAGCCATTTAACATTCCCAGTAGTTTGTGAACACTCATTTTTCATTATGTTAATAATTTTATCAGAAAGTAAAGCCATAATGATACGTCATTTGTGAATTTGATAGGTGTCGAATTTATTATTAAATAGTAGATCTACTCTATACCGTCGACTAGAATATGAACTTAAGAAGGAGCAGTATAAGAATGATGAACTTGACATTGACAATTAGAATAGTAATATGATGTCAACAGATTTAATGCATCTGAATTTTAAGGAGAATTTGAACAAAGTCCACTTATCGGTTCCAAGAGAGTTAATACTGAAAATTGGCCTGGAGTTTGAGACAGAAGAACAAGCTTATCAATATTATTTAATATATGCCAAACAAGTCAACTTTGGAATAAGAAGGAGCAAAAGTCACAAAGATAAATCTGGTAAATTGATTAATAGGCTTTTTTTATTGTAACACTCAAGGTAAAGAGATGCCTGACAAAAGAGATATGTATGTAAGAACTCCACGTTCAGAAACAAGATTTAGTTGTGAGGTAAGAATGAAAGTTAATAATGTGAAAACTGGAAAATTTCAAGTGATTTAATTTGTTGGGGATCATAGTCACTATCTTTCAAGTTCTAACAAAACACATTTGTATAGAAGTCACATAAAGATATCCTTTGCTGCAACAATGCAAATTCAAATGGCTAATGATGTGAAAGTTCCACCAAAAGCATCTCATGATCTTATGGGGAGACAAACAGGTAGGAGAAATAATCTTAGCTTTATTTTGGAGGATTATAAGAATTATTTAAGATCCAAAAGAAGAAGAGATATGAAAAAGGGAGATACAGGTGACGTGTTAGAATATTTATATAAAATGCAATTTGAAGATCCTAATTTCTTTTATGTCGCTCAAGTGGATGAAGATGATTTGATAACTAATATGTTTTGATCAGACAAAATGATGAGGAATGATTACTTGGATTTTGGTGATGTTATTTGCTTCGATACTACTTACAAGAAAAATGGCGAGGGTCATCTACTTGCTTTGTTTGTAGGTGTAAACCATCACAAGCAAACTGCAGTTTTTGGTGTTGCACAACTGTACAATGAGACTACTCTTACATTTGAGTGGTTGTTCGACGCATGGTTGAAATGTATGTTTCATATAAAGGAAAAATGGGCTTTCGCTTATGGACGTCTAATGTTTTGTGCAGACATGACCACCGCACAATGAAGTAAGAGCATGAATAGCATTGTAAAAAGGTATGTGAGTTATCAATATAACTTTTTACAATTTTTTAATCACTTCTAGAGGCTTATTGATGATCATCGATTTGATGAGGTGAAAGCTAATTTTAGAACTAATGTAAACACTCTAACATTGTCAGCACCTGTTCAAATTTTAAAGCATACAGCTAGTGTCTACACATAAGAAGTGTTTAAATGTTTTCAAGATCGGTGGAATAATTCTCATGATTCTAGTTTTTGTCTTTGTGGTGAAGATGGTACAATTACAAAATATGAGATCACTATTATAGGGAAGATTTACTCTAATATAGTCACTTATGATTCATCAATTGATGAAGTCCATTGTAGTTATCAGAAGTTTAAGTTTCCTGGCACTTTATATTCTCGTATTTTGAAGGTTTTTACCTTGAAAAATATTTTGAGAATACTGAGTCAGTATATTTTGAAAAGATGGACACAAAAAGCAAAAACATGGTACCTTGATAGTAAAAGCTCCATTATCAATGAAAGTGAATTGTATCCTAAAATTTTGTCAAGTATGAGGTACAAAGAATTGTGTGCATTAAGCTTGCGATTGGTTATAAGACCAACAGAGAGGAGAGATATTTCTAAAATTGTGAAAAATCACCTTCTCAACATGTTGAAGATGGTTAATAAGATATTGAAAGGTGAAGAATTACTTGATGAAGAGAACCTAATATCATAAGATGAAGAGTTGACCTAAATGTCAAATCCTGAAATGTATATCTTCAATCAAAGTGAGATTAATTTAAGTGAAAGGAATAAGATTAGAGGTGTCAAAATAAAGACAAAACCTACGTCAAGTAAGAGATTGAAGGGTGGCTCAGAGAAAAGTTCAAGGAAAAGAAAGTATGTTAAAAAATGCAAGACTTCAGCAAATATGATAGCTTCGACACCGATACCCCTTTCCAATACTTAGGTTATATTTTTGCTGATTTTATGTTTTCAAACCTTTTAATGCATTCAATTTATATTATGATAATTTCAAGTATTTTTTTAGTTTAAATACTTTATTCAGGATTTCGAAGAAAATTCCCAACATACCTCTAGTATGTCCACCATATAAAATCCGATATTACATCAAGTTCATGTTAGCTTTCAGTAATTTAAAATGTTGCATATGTTGTTTTTCTTATTTTAAACAAAATTTCCTTTTTTTTGGTTATGATACATAGCAAATGCAACCACTTAGTGTTTCTATAGATTTTACAAGTATGGTTTACACTCATCATCATTCTATGTTTGGAGACTCTGGACCACATTCTTAGCTAATATTTGTAATACTGTCTTTTTGGTATATGTTAGTAATCTTTTAATGATTTCAATTTTCTATGTCTGGACCACTTGGTTGTGACACATAACAAATGCAGCCCCTTGGTGTTTCTATGGATAACACAACTATGGTTTACACTCATCATCATTCTATGTCTGGACCACATTCTCAGGTAGTATTTGTAATATTATCTTTTTGTAATATGTTAGTAATCTTCTAATGATTTGTCATTTTAGGCCATTGATGCAAAAACAAGTAAACAAAATTTTATTGCTATTATCCCACCATCAATGCGCATGACTGATTTACTTATGGTACTTTTTACATTTTTTCTTGATTTCAATTATTGCATTTTATGATAATGTTACATTTTATTAATAATTGTATTAATTAATTAAAATGCATTTTGATTAATAGGCACAATAAACATTTGGTTTTGACAATTTAGGAGTTGGAATTAAACCAAACAATTTAGGAGTTGGTATTTACAATAAGAATTGTAGTTGTTCTCTTCCATGCCTTAGTGACGAGTTTTGTATTTGTAAAAGAGGAAATAACAGTTAGTGAGTTACTGTATATAGCTTTATATCCAGATGATATTTTTTGTATATTAGAAGAGTCAAATTCTCATGTAATATTAGCTCAAACTGCGAATCTTTGACATCTTTTGGTTAGTTTTGGGTGACAACTACAATTAATTTGGTTTTATGCTAGAGAGTGGATATAAAATCTTACAGGTCCTTTTCGTTATGACAATATTGGCTAGTTGTTTTCTTTGAACGAATAATAGCTAATAAGCTTTTGTTTCTGATTCATATTTTTTGACAAAGAAATTCATTAATATGATCAAGCATGTCAAAGATGGTATTCTTGATCTTAATAAAGCTGCTAACACTCTAGAGGTGACTATTAAATTAGTTATTCTTATGTGGGGAATAAGTTCAAATTTGATTGCTAACAGGGAAGTTGGTGTCTCAAGGCCAGATGAAGCAGATGAAAGAGTTACTAGCTTGTAGATATCAATAGTTCTCAATATCTATCTTCATCTGTGTTGATTAGCCTTAAAGCTTTTATTATGTTATTTATATATAGTACTAGTTTTATTACATGGTGTTATTTATTTTTCCCATTTTGGAAAGATGCTGATGTATTTCATGAAAAAACTTCAATTTATATATGACGTGCCTCACATTTAATAAATGAACATTAGTTATGTGAGTTGTAAACAAAATTCAATTTTGTTTAGAAAGATGTCATCAGTCATGGATGGTGATTGTCATTACTTCAATTTCTATTTAGTAAATCACAAAAGGATCACATGAGTTAGTTATGTTAATTAGTTTGGCAGCCTAAAAAAGCTTATTTAGTTAACTTGAGTTTATGTGAAACATTTTAGACTGTCTAAGAAATGACAAAATTTTCTTTCATCCATCAGCAAAAAAATGATAATATTCATATAAAGTTGATGACTTTTCCTTGATGATTCTTTTATTGCAAGTAGAAGTTCAAAATCTTATTGTTTAGGAACACAGACAGAAGGTCATTCATTTAGTGCAGAATGTTAATAAAACAACATTTTATATGTTTTTGTGATTATTAGTATTCTAGGATTTTAACGGTTTAATGAAAGAACGAGTCTTTCTCAGCTATCAACATGGTCATCAGAGAAATGGCATACGATTATTTCACTATGTGTTTCAATGATTCAAAGTTCCCATAACACCACTTTTCTAATTCTATTGTATGTGATCTTCTCGCCCCTATTATGTTCAAGCAATTGCTATTACTTGTCTTCTTCATGTAAAGTTACTTTTATGAAGGATTGTGTATGCACGACTGTGCAAGTACAAGTTAATTCATGGTTATGACTTAACTTGCACAACTGTGACATAGTCAAAATATACAACTGTATATTGTCCATTACATGCATAGTTCTTCTTATTTAAGTTAATGTCACATTCACAAATTAATCCAATTAAGATTTATGCTACATCCAAGCCGAGTTCACTCAATTCATATTAATTTTGGATTATATCTCAACCAATTTCAGCATATGAAAACAAGTACAATCAAACAAAATTCAATATAACAATTCCCCCACACTTAAAGTATGGGGTAAAAGCCCAAATTGGGGCCTAATGTAAGGCCCCAAAATATACCCAAGATGAAATGCTTCATATTTATGAAAGTACATGGATGATATAAGTTAACATTATGCTATGATTTGAAAGTGAAATGCATGTGACTTGAATTTTGATATTGATGGATCATAGTTAGTGAATTGAAATTAATTGAAGTCATTAAAAAATTGGGGTATTTAATTGTACATTTGGAATAGGAAAAATGGTCAAGAGACAAGTTAAGTTGGTAAATGAAAATTAGAATGATTAAGCCTATGAGTTAGTGATATTTGACATAGCTAATGCATTGACATTTGGCATCATCCATTGTGTGACAAATGGCTTAGCAAGAATTTGACAAATGGAATTGTTAATATGTTGACAAGTAGCCTAATGGAAGTGTTGCAATTGACAGCATAAATGGAGGGCAAATGGGAGTCATGCATTGGAGACATATGTCAATGCATAAATGAGACACCTAGTAGCTTAGGTGTTACATTCTTATAAGGAAGTTTCTGCAACCCTCACTTTGGCTTTCTTCTCTCCAATGAAACCTCCTATTTTCTCTCAACTTTTGTAATTTTTTTGGAGTTTGGATTATCAAACTTTGGAGGCTTTGTAAGTTATTTCATTAAAAAGTAGGTCTTGTGATTCTATGCATTATTACCTTATTGATGCTGAAAGTTACACATTAAACTTAAGTATGTGCTGGTTGTTTAGAAGCTTACTTTAGCTAGGTTCTTGAAGTTGAATTTGAAGTTTAGTAAGGTAAGGGAATTATAAACTTGTTATCTTGTTAAAAAAAATTATTGTTTGATGCTTGAAATGGATCA
Organism: Erythroxylum reticulatum; assembly: GCA_025504915.1. NCBI lineage: Eukaryota > Viridiplantae > Streptophyta > Magnoliopsida > Malpighiales > Erythroxylaceae > Erythroxylum > Erythroxylum reticulatum. The sequence continues at coordinate 10,370,648 of JANSVA010000218.1, read as the reverse complement.
ACTGTGTACTGATTAAGAAAAAATTGAGGTTAGATACATGTTGGATACTGGTTAAAAAGAGTAGTTCTATTGGACATGTATCGATATTTTGGCCCTATCTTGACCTGTAGGTATCCAAATGGGATGTATTTAAATGTAGATTCAACTAGATACATATATCTACAACTTTCATGGAGGAGTAAATTTGATTTCTATCATTAAAAGTGTCAAATTTTGGCTTGAAGTTGAGTTTCTGGATTCTATCACTGTTTGAGGACATTCTATAGTATTTTGGGTATAACTTTCAAATTACTAAACCAAATTGCATAAATTTGATGTCATTATAAACCTAAGACATAAAGAAACAATTTTTAAAGAATTTTTAGCCTAAATCCTTCACTTTTATTGTTAAAATAACCACGTAAATTTGACACAAAAGTCTATTTTGGGAAGCGTTAGAAGAAGTTGGAATAAAAGGTAGTGCACGATCGTGCTTGACTCTAAAGGGTCATGAAGGGGTTGCATGATTATGCACAAGCACGATCGTGACATAGGAGGATCAATTGGAAGTGCATGATCGTGCACACATAATCATGGCAGTGGATGTATTATGCTGTTTGATAGCTTTGAACATCCTTCACTCTTTTGATCATAACTTCTTCTCTAGACCTCTGATTGACTTGAAATTTGGACCACAAACTCATCACACATTGATCTTCCTCACCACTAAGTTTCATTATCATATGAAATAATTAAGAATGAATTGTTGTTTACCAAATGTTCAGGTCTGGAATTTTGGAGATGTTTTATGAATGAATGAGAGTTTGGATATTATATGATATGTTAGTTTGTTTGAAAATTTATAAATATTTCAAGTTGAACAAATTTGTATGTTTTGCAATATGTTCCTCAGATGGGAATTCTAAAATGAACCTATTTTGTTTTAACATTGTTAAGTCCTAGTTATGGGTAAATAGGTACGCTTAGAAGAGTCTGCAGCTGCTCTTGTGACACTTCAGTGTCTTATGTTATTGACACTTCGGTGTCTCCTGTTAATGAGGCATAAGTCTTTCCTATTCTATGATATCGATCATGGTATCTCCTATATTAGTTTTGTTACCCACTTTTATAAAACGGATTAGCAGTCTAACTTGTTTTGTATTTTAATACATGTTTGGTTTTGCTATAAATAAAGTCTGTTTAATTCAAATCATGTTCTAATTAGAAGGGTTTATACCCTATTATGATATTTAGTTATGACATTTTTACATTCTGATATGAGATTTAAATGATTTGCTTCAACATGAGAAATATTTTATATTGTTAAGTTATATTCGGTTCTGAAATACATTGTGTTTGAATTATGATACTTGTGAGTTTTGCTTTGGAACAAATATATATTCTATTTTGTGATTCATGGTATTTGGATTGATTTTGAATTTGTGAATATTTAGATGCTTGTTAGAGACAGTTGTCAATATGTATCCTGTTTAGTTATTCCCCACTAAGCTATATACTTAGTATGATGGATTTTTCCCGTGTAGGTTCAGAGAGAAGGGTATAAAGACTGGGACAAACATAACCGAAGTGGACAATGAAGATTATGTTTTGTTGTGAATAATGTTCAGATTGTTGTTGTTGCTGACTTGTACTCCATATGATGAGACAGTTTGTATTTAGCATTTATGGTTTACACTATTTATAAACAAGAAGAAATTTGGACTACAAGGCATGTAATATGCTTTGTGTTATGTCACTACATTCTGTATAGTATGTTTAAAACATATTGAAATGTAATGTATGGTGCTTGAGTTTCAAAGAATGATTAGAATTGTTGGTATGATATGTATAGCATCTACATATTCTCCCAGGGGGTATATGGGTGTTACATATAATGTTTTCGAGTTTTATCAGTTTAGGACTTAAACTTGTAACTTACTCAATGAAGGTCTAAACTTTCACGAGTCTGCTCAATTTAAGGCTTTTTTGGACAAAATCAAGAAGTGTCATACATGCGCCATTATAGACAAGTTAGTTAGTCTTTAAATGTCATGTTAAAAACACACATGGATTTTTAGAAAATAAAAAAAATCATTTAAATTTTTAACAGAAACCCTAAATTAACATATAATCCCTAAATTTTCACCCCATTTTTAATCCTTTCACGCATCATCACCTTTTCTCTGCATTTCCCTCCAGCTGCTGATCTCTCATAAACTACCCTCATTTGGACCTATGTTTCCGTTATTGTTGGTTTGATATGATAAAGCAATTGTGTTTTGCTATTCTGATTGTATTGATTCTTCTGTTGAACACAACTTTGTAATGGAGAGGAAGTTTTTGCTGCCCATTTTTTGTGAAATGAATTGCTTTATATGAATTGTGTGTTTTGTTACAGTGTCCTTAGCAAAGATGAACAGAAAAGTAAATTACAGTCCTTTATGGAATTTGAATGAAATGGGTAAAATAAGAAATAACGATGGGATTATGGATCATTTGGAAGCTCATTGATGGACGCATTGTATTTGCAGAGTTTTAAACAAATCTTCACGATTCTTAACTAAACTAGATTTATATTGTAGTGAACTTTGCCTGAGCATTGGTTCTAAGCTACATGAAAAACTCTTGTGACAAACAAAATGACACAAACTTTGTAATAGAAAAGTTTAGCGTGCTTTGCATCATTAGATAAATTCTAGAGTATTATTGATTCTACTACAAAACTCCTATTTTTAATTGTAATACGGTGATTGAGTTTATTTTTGGGATGAGTGTAATTGCTAGATGATTGAGTTTGGTGGGTGAAAAGAAACAAATATTTTGGGTATAGTTATTGTCTTCTGTCTTCATACCTATAGACAGTTATAGACAATGTCTTTGGAATAATAGATGCACATGCATCTAACCATTAATAGTAGTTCTTAGATTTGCCACTAAGCAGTTAAGATCCGAGGAAAGAAATGTATGTTGTAGCTCCTTTATGCCCTATGTACTCGAGACTTTGAACAAATATCTCTGCCCAAAGAAATATGTAACATTGTAGCATTACCATTCAGAAGCAATGCAGTCATGAGTGAATTAACTACCAAGAATCCTAAGTACCAGTCATTCCTCCTTTTTCCTTCAATCGCTTGGCATTTCCCATAACTAGTTATGCCTTAAAATTGTTTCCAATCTAATGCACTTCTAAGTTGTTCCCAACAGGTAAGATTATTCATCATAACTAAAACAAGTTTTCACGTGTGGTCAAATTTACCATCTAAAACTAAATTTACTCTTGAAAAATTCAAAACTTCATATTGTAAAAATGTATAAACACTTAGTAATGCATTGTAGTTCGGAGTCTATTGGTCTACTAACAATCCAAAACATGCATCTTTAAATGCTAGCATATTGTTAGTCATCAACAACTCAGAAGTTTATTAGTCATTTAGTAAAGGCTTACAAGATCACACAAAAACTAAAAGTACCACTTCTCATGCACAAAATAGTAAAAAGCTAAGCTAGACACACAAATCCTCCCCATTAGCTTGAAAAAAACCACAATAAAAAGGTTGACAATGCATTAATGACAAGAATTTAGTTGACAGGTGCAATTGTTACCAATACCTACTTTTAAACAAGAATAATCAATTTAATCACACTTTTTCCTAGAAAGTAGTTGTTCTTAAAGCAATTTATAAGAGACAATTTCCATCAAACTTGGGAAGAAAAAGTCAAATTATTTTTTGTCATGAAATTCGAGTGCCTTGCATCAATAGTGAACATTTATCGTAGCATTTCTTTATTGTATATCATTGTAAATGAACAAAAAACAATGATCGACCTATAAAAGAAATTCATGTTGATCATTGATACTCTAGCTAATAGTAATAGTAAAGCTCATAGATCATACACGCTAGTGATATATGATGTAATATGTTCTGAAAGAAAACTTTTCAAGATAAGAAAAGCATGCTTCAGATAAAGAATAACATTTAATAGCAGCGGGAGGGAAACGTAGAGAAAAGGCCATGATGCGTGAAGGGATTGGAAATAGGGTGAACATTTGGGGATTATATGTTAATTTAAAATGATTTTATTTATTTTTGTTTTCTAAAAATCCATGTGTGTTTTTAACGTGACATTTAAAGACTAACTGATTTGTCTATAACAACGAATGTATGACACTTCTTAATTTCTATCCAAAAAAGTCTTAAAGTGAGCAGACTCGTGAAAGTTTAGACCTTCGTTAAGTGAGTTACAAGTTCAAGTCCTAAACTGATCAAACTAAAAAACGTTAGGCCTACTTTGAGCTTTTAGTCAAAATATGCTTGTCCTCAAGCAAAATAAAGAATACTAGACTATAAAAACAAATAATGGAAACAACAATTTCCTCAAATAATATTCAAAGATATCAACAATCATTTCAATAAACATAATATAAGAACTTGAAACTTATAATACTCTATGAACAAGCTATTCTTTGCATATTTAGCCAAAATCAGCAAGCATTTCAATTCAAAGAACCATCAACAAGTGTGATAGATACTTACTCCACTTTCCATCCTCTCAAGCATTTAAAGGTAGGATATGTATTCACTCATCATTCATTTCATGTAAGGCATCTACCATAAGCTTGCTTACCAATCCAATCTCTACCATTCATATCAATCACAAGCATTAATCTGAATGTCTTTATTTAGATTGCAATGGGGCTGGGCTAAGGGAAGAAAGCACGAAAATTGTAGTTTAAAACCACAAACAAATCAAGCATTTAAAATAATACAAAATAATGAACCATAAAACACTCAATTCGTTCCTCTCACTTAACAAAATTAACACTTTCCATTTTTACTTCTCTCCTCTTCTTTTCATTTTCTAGTCATCTTAACTTCCGTCCTTTTCTTTTATATTTCTTTTTCTTCTTTTCCTGTCTTTTTTTTCTTCTTATTTTTAGTATATGTTTCATTTATTTATTTGTTATTTATTTATGAATCTAAAACAAGGAAATCAAAAGAAGAGAAATATAGAGGAGAAGTAAAAATTTCTACAACCATACCCATCCCTAATGCAATAACCAACTATATGTTATGATTCCCCCACACTTATTCCCTAAACCCAATTATACTCATTCAAATGCTCAACTTGTCTTATGGTAGGTACAATGAAGAGGATAAATAATCAAGGTCAAGGCTCATAGTTGGGTTTAATGAAAGAAAAGGTTTTATGTTAAGCTCAAAGGGGGTTCGCTAAAGGTAACATCATGGTAGCCTTTTAAGTAAAAAGGGTAAATCCTAATTACCTTCATCATTTCAACATTTATAGAAGATTGTGTGATCTCAACTAGTATTTGCAAGCAAGTTTTAGAGTTCATTAATCATGAAAGAACACTCTCAACAAAGAATACTTGAATTTGGTGTTTAATATTTCAAAAAGGCTCAAAATCTTACCAAATTAAATGTGTAATTCATCTATCACAACAAGCTAATGTTCTTTTAACTAAAATCCAAGTCAATTAGTTTAATCATGCAAGTATACTTATTTACTCATATTATGCATGTCTAGTCCAGATTGAGTTCATTTAATAACCATGCATCTTTAACTACTAGATGGGAAAACAAACACTCAACACACAAATAACAATTTATTTTCTTTTTTTAAACTAATACTCACCTCACATTTGAACATCACTTTGCTCTCGATGTGATAAGAAAATGAAAGAGGGATCTATGAGGTAAAAGAACGAAAACAAGGACAAAGATGAAAACAAAAAGAAATTAAAACAGCAAGCAATAAAAAAGGAAAAGATAGAAACACAATACTAAGATGGGGGTAGAGGCTCTCTGAAGCGAGCATTCAAATTGTCCATGAAGGTTCAGATCTCCGCCACACTAACCTCAATATTGTGGAGCTTGTCATTTGTTCGTCGTTGAAATGTTATCAATTGATTTAGCAGTGATTGGTGCTCAATAGAAGTAGTTAGAGAAGCCTGATGCATATCTTTAGGCAGTGGAACATCATCTTTTTATACAGCTTCCTTTTTCGCAACTCGAGCTCGATTATTGCTTGAAGCTTCCCCTGTATCATCATGGATAAGAAAATAGTGATTGGCTTACCGCCTAATAACCTTCATCGCAACCAAAGATTTCAAGTCAAGAGTCGAGTTGCCTGAAACTAGCCATATGGGTGTTTTCTCAGTTAGCAAGCCAAGATATTCTACAATTTGGGTCACAAATGTCCTAAATAATATTTTACTTACACTATATTGAGCCACTTTATTTAAATGTAAACTTAACCAACTTCCATCATTAAAGAGCCTGACATGTATCATACACCACAAAATAAATAATTCAATTTTAGAAACTGCCTCATTGTTATCTCCTCTACCGTTAGTGTAAAAGTTAAAAATTGATGGAGATAGCGACAGGCAGGCCACGATGGCAGATGATTTAGACCAACTGAGAAAAAACACTTTCCTAGAATTGGTCACTTAAGACCATAACTTGCTAGGCACAAAATCCTCAGGAGATTAATATAAATCACTTTTTGGAAAGCTAAACATAGCATTCAATACTTCTAAAGTGATAATTTGATGTGCATTTATTAATCAAAATTTAAGACTACTTGTAGTGTCCTTAGTAATAGTTTCATGAACTACTTCTAAAATGGTCGAAAACTCTAATGTCAATTCCACATACAAATTTTTCTAAATTTAGAAAATTGTTCCCAGCCTATATTTCGCAACAACTCATTCAAATATTCCTAATTCAATAAGTGATTGAGAATCCAAAAATCTATTCGGAATAATTTGATGATCCTTAAGAAAGACATACCTTTGCCGGTGCTCTTTATTTTGAAAATTGAGGCACGAGATACCTGAATTTGGCTCGTATGGTGGAGATGAGGGAACTCTGGGTTGTTTCATTCTTAGAGGCATATTTGGCTGTGTCAATATAGGTGGTGTGTGTTCTCCTGCTACGTTGGTGTGGTGGACGCACAGGTATGCGTTGTGTTGAGGGAGATGACACACAGGCATGCAGTGTTGAGTGGAGTAATAGCAAGGGTGGCACGGTTGTGCACTGGCCAAGGTGTGGGGGCACGGGTGTGCACTTGTACGGTGTAGAATGGTGCGGCAGGGTGGGAGGGCATGCGTGGTGGTTGGGATGAAGAGCGGCGTACGGGCATGAGTTGACGATGGGTGCGTTGGCGAGGTGTGCGCGGTGGTCGGGGTGAAGAGCAGAGAGTCGATTGAGAAGGGTGGCGGCTAAATGCAAGGGTGGTGTGGTGCGACTGGCTAGGAGTGGCAACTACGGCTGGAGACTGGGTAAGGAGTGGTGGCTTGTGGTGGCTGCGGGTTGAGAAGATAGAGAACTTCGAATTAGATATGGAAATAAGGAAAAGATGAAGATAAGCACATTAGGTATTAGGGGTAGGGGTTATTTAAAGGGATGTAAGGAGAGTCATGGGTGTGACTCACCCGTGACTGGCAGTCACAATCCCTTTCTTTCAAATTTGATTACTAACAGGGGTGTTGATGTCTCAAGGCCAGGTGAAGAAGACGAAAGTGTTGCTAGATTACAGGTATCATTAGTTCTTAATATTTTTCTTCATATGTTGACGAGCCTTAAAGCTTTGGTTGTTTTTATCTATGTGTAGTACTAGTTTTATTATGTGGTGCTATTTATTGTTCCTAATCTGGAAAGACGCTGATGGATTTTATTGAAAAAACTTCAATTTATATATGACATGCTTCATATTTAATAAGTGAACATTGGCTATGAGAGTTGTAAACCAAATTCAGTTTTGTTTAAAAAGATATTAAGTCGCGGCTGTGACTTAACTTGCACGGCCATACAAGTGTAAGTCATGGTTGTGACTTAACTTGCACAACCATGTATTTGCAAGTTAAGTCACAATCATTGTGACTTAACTTGTATAACTGTGATAAGGTCAAAATTTGCAACTGTATAATGGTCATTTTCATGCACAATTCTTCATGTTTAATTGCATGCTACATTCACAAATTAATCCAACTAAGATTCATGCAAAATCCACACCGAATTCACTCAATTCATATCAAAATTGAATTAAATCCTAACTAACTTCAGCATATGAAAACAAGTAAAATTCAACATAATCCCTATCAAACGTAAATTTGTAGTGATAAGAGTTCCATCCATATACCATTAAGAATCCAAACGAAAGTTGCAATCATCCTAAACTTTTTTTATCTTATTTAAAGAAACATCATGCTCAAAGCATAAAAACAAACCTTTTGTCTATATGAATATGAGACTAGACAATGTAAATAAAGAAAATTTATCATCCACTTAGGAGAATAAAAATGTTTTCGTAATGCAAAATGCTAAAACATGGTCCCTTCCTTTTGCAACTCCAATAAATTATATTTCCCTGCTTTTGTGTAAATGTTGTAATTCGTACCTGAAGGTTTTGGTGATTGTTTATTGTTTGAAAAAATGCTAGGAGAGCTGATGTTATGGATTTCAGGTATTGTACGTGAATCATAACTTTGGATTTCTCTTTTTAAAATGGGTATCTAAAAAGCTTCCAATTAAAGCATTAAGATGGTAATTTTGTATTGGTTTTGGATCAAGAGTGTTGACTGCTTAGAGAGGCAGTATTTGGAAACACCATAAAGATTCCATGGACTTGATCAAACAAACTCAGAAAGAATGCAGAAGAATATAATATTGATATATGTTTATATAAAGCGAGTTTGTTAAAACAATAAATGATATTGAAAAGCAAAATGAAAAAGCTACAGGATATTACCAATTCAAGAGAGTAAATTAAACTTCATAAATAATTTAATCCAAGAAAAATAACTCTATACAGTTCAGCCAAATACACTCCGGAGTGCTCCAGACGCTACCCTTAGCAAAGTAAACATCCATGTCATAAGAAGAATGTTACTTGGTTATGAGATGGAGAAAATCCACATGGTGAGACTATTTTTTCTTAGTGAGAACCTTGAGAACACCAAGAAATTTATAATATCAACTTTCACATTATTACACCATTTCAAACTTATATCCTTTAATCTCCTACAGTTTTGCGCCGCTTGACTCACTCCATTTGTTGTCACATTTAGGCAACCACTAGGTCTAGTTACATTAATCCAGGGCATTTTTTTAAAATCACTGCCAATACTTCATCATCCATTCATGTTCCCTTTTCTAGTTCATCTCCAAATGCATGATTTCCCTACAGTTTCTCAAAAATTCTCTGATTCCTTCTTCTATAGTAGAAGGACAATAACTGATCTTTAGCATTTCTAATCCAGGGCAAGACAAGGCAATATATTTTATGTATTCATCACTCAAGTTATTATTCCCTGTCAAGCTTAAAAGACTTGACTCAACGATTGATCGAATATTTCACTATATGTTCAACACCAAGATTAGTCCTCTCCATTATGAGATCTTCCAGTTAAGGACAGTTTCCCATAAATGTAAAGAAGGTTGAGATTGTTAGTCTAGAGCACAAACTAAGGCTTATAAAGCTTAAGTTACTAAGATAATTGGATAGCTCAATAATGGACTCGTCTGTGAGGAAATTAGCCCCTTCAATATCCAAGCATCCAAGTGATTGAAACTTGTGCAGCAAACAAGAGACTCCGACACACGAGAAATCATAAAAATGGAAGATAGTCAGCTCGTTGATTGGAAGATAAGATTCTGCAACTAAACTAAGTAATTCATCAGAGATAATCGAATTTGAGAGATCAAGCTCACTCAAACATTTTGCAAAAGAAAACACGAATCAATAAAAGGGATTCCAATTCCATCTAACAAAATTTAACTCAACCTAGAAATACTTCACATAGTCATACTAATCCCATTCTGAGATATTAAATCACAGTCACGAATCACCACTTCACTAAGTAACATGTAGTTTAAAGACAACACAAGCAACAACCTATCTGTAATAAAATGATTACTAGAAACATCTATCTTACGCAACTTCTTGATCTTTGTTGACCAATCAAGTAGCAAAAACAACGACCCAATTTTTGAAAAATTACTATCTCAAAAAAGAGCCTATCTTTAAACAATTAAGTCTCTTCAAATTCCTTACTTTCGATCCCAACCTTTGCACACCAATCAAAAGGAAGTGAGATTGGCTAAAAATATCGAGGGGGTTCAATATGTAATCCACATTGAGAGATTAGGTCAAGAACTGAATTAAGGTCTTCTAAAAGTCGCACACTTTGATATGGATGAGATTTAAAAATCTGGGTATTATAAGGTGTAAAAGGGGGCAAAGAGAGACGAGAAGATGAGAGTGCAGCATAGGAGATTGGTGATGGAGAGGAAGCGAGTGCAAACTAAAGAGAGGGGTTCTAAGTGGTGATGGTGGTCTAAGGTTTTAAAGATCAGTGAAAGTGAAGAAATCTGGGGGAACGTTAGTATTGAAAAGAGAAAGAATGTTCGAAAATTTTTGGTTTTGTGAGAATGAAGATGAAGACGAGGAGGATGTCAACTGGGGGTCGACTTGGCTCATAAGCCATGAAATTTGGGAGTTTGACATAGTTTGTAAAATTTAAGTAAAAACAACAACGTTTTTTCGATTAGACAAAGTTAGACAGAGGATCCCGCCTACAATTGTCTACCGAATTATGCACAAGATTTCCCGCTTTATGAAAATATAAGAAAGAGATATCAATTTTACGTAGATTGTAACCTTTTAATCATAATGAAGTAACTAGTACTTGTATATGCAATTAATACTTATTAATTAATATTTTAATTTTCTAATTCTTTTAAGAACTTTCTAATCTCAAGCTCCTGTAATTATGCTTTAATTATGTTTGTATTATTTATAATTCATTTAATTTTTCAAAATATGGAAAAAAAAAATACTAGTTCTTGTAATTTCAAAGGCTTTTTAACGTGAACAACAGAGTGGAACTTATTAGTAGACTTCCACGTTCCATTGTTCTGCTTTCTTCAACTGCCTCTTGTACTCTACCCAATCGATGCCTGCAACATAACATAGAGCAAGCAAACATTGAGATTGGGCTCGGAGGCTTCGGCCATGGAAACCACCCTTTTTTTTATTTATTTATATTGAAAAACCACTTTCTTACCATCTCTGGAGGCTAATGAGACCATGATTTCGTCAATTCCTTTCTCCATTCCTTTTAACCCACACATGTAGACATACGTGTTGTTCTCCTTTAGTAGTTCCCACAGCTCTTCTGCATACTCAGCCATGCGGGTTTGGATGTACATCTTTTCTCCTTTGTCATTCGTTTGCTCTCTGCTCACAGCAAAGTCAAGTCTAAAGTTGTCAGGGGCCTTCTCCTTCATCTTCTCAAATTCCTGTACCATAATTATGACATCAGCCCTTCTTAATAATGTCATTAGTGTCTAAGTCAATTGTAGAAAGCCATCAGCCTGCCCCCCACCTCCTTGTAAAGCAACGAACTACTTGTTGGAACACCCAAGAAGAGCCATGCCAAACCATTGAACTGCAAAGGATTACAAGAATAGAGTCAATCGTCCCAGTTTCATCTGCTTTATATTATTAGGCTGCAGTATTTTGTTTTACCTTGTAGCCTTCATGCTTCTCAAAAAACATCTTCCACAGGAATGATCGGAAAGGAGCAATGCCAGTTCCGGTAGCAAGCTGAAAGGAAAGCAATTTCTCAGAAAGAAAAAGAGGAAATAGAAAGTAGCAGCACCAAACCATTAAATAACTGAGACTGCTTGTCTTAGCAGGAAAGGAAGTGGGTGACAACCATGATGATTGTGGCACTGGGATCTTTTGGCATAAGCATTTCTTTCCCAACTGGTCCAGTAATATTCACTTCAGCTCCAGGTTTCAAGTCACCTGCATTACATTTTAACGAAAGATGTGAAATGTCAAACTCATACAAGTTATCTTATCACTAATTGTTTACAGAGAATCCCCTTAAATTAAAAGAGCCTTAAAATCCTTACACAAGAAATTTGAGCACACTCCTTTTACAATTTCTCCATTTTCATTGGTGTACACGAGCCTCTTCACACAAAGAGACACCTGAACCAAAATAATAGCATAAAAAAAATCAACCAAAAACAGCATGAAAGGAAGGATAAAGAGGAAGACTATAAGGCAGTTTGCTTCGGGATGTAAAAAAGTACTTGGCAAGGTAACATGTTAAGGAGAAAGTAAGGAGCTCACAGTCTTGGAGTCTCCAAAGTCACCAAGAGCACTGCTGGCAATCGAATACAATCTTAGCTTGTGAGGCTTCCCGTTCTTGTCAATACCATCTGGAATAACTCCAATTGATTGTCCTTCTCTATAAGGTATTTCTCCTGTGTCCCCAAGAAACCATTTAGCTTAACAAGATCAATCATTTCTTAGAAGAATAAACTCATCGTTACAGCTTTTAAGTCCATAATCAGTAATGTAAGAGTTTCAAACATAGTCAACATTCATTGATCTAATCAGAATTACAGTCAGCTATCAGATTAACTATAATTTCACCATTTCTGCATCAATCAAGCAAAGAACAAGTTGACGATTCATTGGAAGGACAAAGTAGAAGACAGTACCTTCAGTGCTGAAAACCATGTGCCACGTTTCTCCAGGAGCATCATCACCGGTGATCTTAGTGTTCAAAAGACATCTGCCAATGTAAGGCGTCCTGGGCTTGAACTTGTTAACAGTCACTCCTTCATCATCTTTCTTGGATACCTTCTCAACCTTAGCAGGTGCCTCCGTAGTGACCTGGGCTTTGACAGGAACCACTCTTCCACCAGCAGACACATCTCTGTAGTATAATGGCACCTAAACATAAGCAGAAGACGAAAAAGATCACAACTTCATTAGCCAATTCCCATGAAAGTTACTAATCACGTGGATAAAGCTTAATACCTTCCTAAAGGTGATTCTTTCTGGTGAGATTATGGACGTTCTTGACTGAAGAGAAGTGGACTTGGAAGAAGGAAAGGAGACTGCAGCAGTTACCGCAGTAGCCATGGTGTTACGACGAAGAAAGAATAAGAAGAGATGGCGGAGTTGGGATGTGGAGGAGGGAGAAAAGGACGGGAAGACCTTGCGTTTTTGGCCAGTACAAAATTTATGGATTGCGAGGATGAGAATTTGGAGGCAATGCAGTGGCTGTTATAAGGATAAGTCGGTCGGGTAAGTATATGACTCTTGCTTCTTCCAAGTAAAACCATGTTTTACATGTTCTTTTCTGATTCACTAGACCAAAAATGAGAACACAAAAAATGGAAATACGGGTGCTGGCAGCTGAGTGCTGGTCATTTGGTCTCAGTTTGAAGAAATACTTCAAGAAATTAAGAATTTTGAGTTAGGTATTGTTTATTTTTTTTTAATATAAATGTAATTAAATGAAACATGTCATATCAAAATTATAATTTTCGAAATAATATGTTTTAAAGATATTTTTCAATATTTAAAATAGGCATTAGAGGAAGAGCAATATTAAATTGTCAGTCTCATATTACATCAGCTGGCCATAAGAGCGACCTTGTTTTGCTCATGATAGTCCTTCCAAGCTAGCTCAAAAACCCGGATGGACATGTTCTTAGTAGACGACGATGCAGTGACCACAGAGCATCTATAAAAATCCTTATCAGATGGTCCAACCTCTGGGTGGGAAGACAAAGCTTCCCACCTAAATTTTTATTTATCACCAATCTACAATTACACCTTCAGGAACTCAAAGATTACAATCTGCTGGAATCCCGTATGGGGACTTTGAACGGACATGCAAGCAAATGAGATGTTCATCAATGGGCACTCTAAAGAATTTAAGTAGACTACAGAAAAGAAGCTAACAGAGCAGAGCAACTAATCGAATGTACATTGAACGAGAAAATGGTATGGGACGCTTAATAATATTTTAATGGAATCGCCTTGAACCCCTGGACTGATAAAGCTCCAATCTACTTTTAGCCTGGTCAAGCAAAATGGGCATTGTTGGGTCTTGAGTGAAGTGAGTTTGCTTGATGGCCCAATCTAGGATAGTAAGCACCTCAGCCTGTGCAAGCTCCTCGCTGTCTGGTACATGGAGGGCAACGTAGCACAATAGAGGCAATGCTGAGAGTTGAACAATCTGTTCACCAAAATAGACAAGCTGGACTAAGTGCTTTGCCCCTCCGGCACTTAAAATGGCCTTAGAGTGATCAAGATGGAGATAGTTGTCTGAACAGGCAAACTTTGTAAGGGCTAGACAAGCCTCCCTCGAGACCTCCGCTTCTCCTTCATCAAGAAGCTTAACCAAGGGACCAATAATCCTCGTCTCCGTAGCCCGAAATGTCCTAGCTAAATTCCCAACAGATTTGATGCAAGATATCAGAAGGCCTGAATCAGCCTTCTCAATGATCCTCAGGAGCTGATCGATAACTGCTTGGCAAGCGTGTGAATTAGGCTTAAATGCTGATCTTCTCAAATCAGTGTTTTTTTCTGCCACCGCCGTGATCTCCATCAATGCCATGGCAGAGTTGTATTGAACCTCATCACCCCCTTTTTCTAAAAGGACCGCGAAACACAGGAGTGCTCTCGATTCAGTTATGCTGCGACAGATTGAGGAGTTTCCTTTGGCCAAATGCCAGAGTGCCCTTGCAGCCATTGCTTTCATGTTGGCCTTAGTGGCAGGATCTTCATGCTCTCTCCCCTTGAGATTTCCAGCAGAAAGCGAATGATTTGGATGACTATTTTGCTTCACATTGTTGTTGCTATTGCTTTTTGGGACATTATTATGAGGTGCACCATTGATATTCGCACCTTGTCCTTGGTTTGTCAGTTTATAGGCGGCATTCAACGCCATGGTATTGGTAACCACATTGTGCAACTGAGTTGTAACCTCATTATCCATAGAATGAGCAATATGACTATGATAATCGTCAATTGATGGCTTAGCAACAGAAGAATTATTACTCGCAACAACAACTGCATGGATTGAGTTTCCCTTTTGGCTGGTAACTGCATACTTACTGTGTTCCTGAACTGTCTCAAAAGCAAGATGACCAACCAACAACCGAATTATATTATGCTGCGCAAACAGATCTTGACACTTTGGATAATTCCCTGCAAGTTCTGAAACAGCCCAAGCCACCATAGCCTGAACTTTCATGGGACCTTCTTTCAATATTTTCCCAAACACCAAACAAACTCCTGCAAGAATCATGTGATCAACGCTTTCTGGGTCACGCCCCAGTAGCCCAATAGCTCTAGCAGCGTTCTCTTGACCTTCCATCTTCCCCTCCTTAATCAACTTCAACAAAGGAGGCACGCCGCCTTCTTCAATAATCAATTTACCATACCGATCATTGTCTCTCGCAAGCGAAACAAGCGAAGCTGCAGCATCAGATCTATCCTCAAGCGACCCAGTATAGAGGATCGCAATCTGTTCCCATATCAAACAAAGGATCGGCTCATTAGCCGCTATAGGAGGCAACCCCAGATACTCATCGCCACGATCATCGGCGGACGCTGATACACGCAAAAGCCACGACACATCGCCGATGGAATTCTCCAACTGAGAAGACATTTTACGGAACTGGGCAGTTGGGATAATCGTGAAAACTCGCTTCATGATACCATTAGCGCGACACTTTAGCACAAGGGCATGAGCTTTTTCGAGGACTTGTTCAGTATCCTCGATGATACGGCGAGCGGGTCGCTCGTAAAGGTCGGAGCTGGCTCGCGCAGCTTGTCGGAGTAAAGCAGCGAGCCTTTCTGTCTTGGATTTGAGCTCGTGACACTCTTGTTTAACCGAGCTCGCTTCTTCAGCAACTTTGATCACCAGGTCAGCTAATTGAATCGGTTTTGCCAATATTTGTTTCACCAAGTCCGCCATGGCGGACCAGTACCCAGTTCAAAATTTCTCAAAGAGATCGATTCCTTGATTCAAAAACCAATAAAAGTTCAAACCTTTAATAAAGAAAGCCACAAAGAAATAGGGAGAGACGAGTTACAGTTCTTGATGGGCTCGATTGGCGGTGACAATTGAAGGGCAAGAGCCAAAGAGAAATGTGAAGAAATGAGCCGGAAATGCGGTTGATTCTCTACAGCAATCAACAAGGCGGAGTAATCATGAGAACTTTTGTGTGACTTGAAGTTGGATTAAGGGAGGGAGAGATCTGAGGTTTTGGTTGGATGAAGTTGGATTAAGGGAGGGAGAGATCTGAGGTTTTGGTTGGTTGAAACATATGCAGCCAGGAGTCAGGAGTTTGAATAGTCTGAAAGTCTTAGTCAGACGGGGTTTACAAGGTCAAACGCGTTCATATTCTTA
>JANSVA010000218.1:10331863-10352804 GCA_025504915.1 Erythroxylum reticulatum | reverse complement strand
ATACATCTTTATGTCATCCTCACATTCTTTATGGGCATACTGTATGTGACAATGCAACCTCAATAAATGCAAAAATCTGAATGCACAGTCTCATTGTCACACACATATACTGAAGACATTCTCCAAAGAACTTTATTCGAGACTTTTATAAAAGAAAAATCTCAGTAGAATGACTATCGTGCTTTACCGGATACTGAACTGACCTTCTGAGACACGTCAACCTCATGTATCTCCCTTATAGCAAGTTCATTGCAAGAAAATTCACTCAAAAAATGGCTTCAGAATGTCTAAATTCCTTTTCCGATTGATCATCATGCAATCCCGAACATTGAAAATGAGACCGGAGACACGAGAACCTCATATATCTCCCTCATACGAAGTCCGAAGCATGAAAATTCAATCGAAATCGGATTCAGAATACCTTAATTCCTTTTTCTGGAGTTAAACTTCAATTTATTACTAATGTAATAAATCTAGAAAAATAGAAAAAAGTTACTTTATAAATTTCCCGGACCTAAAAACTGACCCAAAACCCCCCAGGGTAGCTTTAGGGGAAATCTGGATTTTTTGGTTTTTTTTTTTAAATCACTGTAGCGTCAGCCGACTGACGTCATCGTTAAAGTCGGTGCGCGTGCTGGCGGTGCGAGCGTGCACTGCACGTGTGTGGCTAGATGCGCCAGGCAATCATCTGGCGCGTGATACGCACGCGCCTCCACGCGCATACGCGTGGCCATTGTAGGGCGTGTGCGACACGTGTCACACATCGACGCTAGCCACGTGTCAGACGCGTGGCGCGGTCCCGATGGGCGCGTGCGTGGAATGCGCCCGCCATTCCACACAGTCTGTGCGCGGGGGGCGAGTCGCCCGTGCGTGACACGCGCCAGCCTGTACGTGACATCCCCGGGTTACTGTTCACCGTTGGGCGCGTGGGTCACACGTGCCTGACGGTCTCCGACTACTCCGACGTCGAAAACAATTTCTGGTATCCCGGGAACTCATTTTTTGCTCCGTTTGGCCCGTTTTTAACCCGTTTTTCGTAGCTAACCTTATGAAGACTACTTTTATGCAATTATATACGTAAAAAAGCCAAAAAATGAATCAAAAACGAAGGAAAATCAAATGAGATGAAAAACCGAAAAACCTTCATTTTCGGCAATCCGATCACGTAACCGCTCTGATACCACGTGTTAGTACATAGTGGGAGCTTTATTACGTACCCCAGATCTACATGAAAGGATTAAAAACGAACGTAATGCGGAATACCTAGATTTCGATTCCATCTCTGATTCCGATGCCGATTCCGAGCTCCAAACGTCTTCGATTCTCCCCGGGCCTTTAGTAGAAAGTGCTCACCGACTCACAGGCTAGGTCTTTCTACAGTTTCCTCAAATCACGAGCTCTCTTAACGGGTCAGAAAACCTTATGCTCATGAATGATTTCTTGAGTAATTGTAGGAGACCTTAACCTTTATATAGCTTCCATATCGGGCTTCCCCATCACAAGACCGATATGGACCCGGTCCACACTGATTGAGATCCATTTTTTATCTGGACTTCGACCCATTAATCTAGATCATTTATTGAGCCACTTTATTATCTTTATCTAGATCAAATGGCGTAACTTAACCAGTAATTTATTTAAAAAACAAAATTGCAATTAATGTTAGTCCAACTTTATGAGACATAGACAAATTTGTCTCTAAGGACAAAAAAATGTCTAACAGGAAACCTGTGAACCATATATATTTGTAGATCTCTTACAAGTTGTAAGTGACACCACATGTTATAAAATTTGAGTCCAGGTCTTCTTAAAGACCCATTTGATAGGAAAATAAGATGATAAACTGATATATTCTAAAGTTTTATTTGGATTGGTTTGAACAAGATTTAGCATTTAATTTATTTTTGCATCCTTATTTGTACCAATTTATTTTAAACAGTTATTAGATTTTACAACAACAAAAATCTGGCTTAAATGCGAAGTCTGAGTGGGTTTAATAGTACACAATCTTACTCTTAACTAATAGATTGGCTATTTTTAAAGACAATAGATCTATTGTCTGTTCTTTGACTAGAGAATGATAATTAAACGAGATATTAATTCACCAAAAAGAGAGGAAGAAGAAATTTATGGAAAATAAAGGATTTGAAAAAGGATCGTGGGAAAGAAGGAAAGGAAATCATATTAAAAAGCATAAATGCTTAAAAAGAACAGCAAACTGATCCAAGTAGACATGATCTTAATAAGAAAATTATGAGCAAGACTAAAAAATATGGCATAGTTATATATAAAATTATTTTAAATCAATAAAAATCAACTCCATAATATTTGACAAATTTGCACTATAAATAACCAGTAAATATATAAGAACTTAGAACGATAAATAATATTACTAATTATAAAATAATATTAAAAAGTCGTTCATTCTACTTTTATTTTTATGTTATAGTTTCATTTTTTATTTTTCAAACAAAAATAAAAATATATAATATCAATGGGTTAATTACCAAAAAAATTTCAAACTTTCGTCAAATTTTCAATTATAGCTCAAACTTTAAAAAATAGCAATAAAATACCCAAACTTTCAATTGTTTTCAATTCTAGCTCGACATTAGTCTCACCGTTATCTTGTCTGACGTGGCACTGTCACATGGCACTGAACCCCCACTAAGTAGACATGTTAGCATCATTAAGAGGAGGATGCCTAATTAGCGAAATGACGTTGTTTCTTGGCCTTAGCAAAACGACATCGTTTCGCTTATTATCAGATGTCACTTTCTTCTCCTCTGTTGATAGCCCCAAAAGTCTGTAACTAAAATCCCTAACCTCTTTTCTGTCAGTAACCCCAAAAATACGAAACTACAATCCCTAATCATCCGTGGGTGCTTTTTCTACGACGAAGCGAATTGCTCCATCAAACAAACAAACGTTCTTTTATGAGTGGGTGCTTCATAAAAGAATGGTTTCCTTGTCAGGAGAAAATTAAAAGTTTGTGAAATTATGACTTTGGATTTTGAAGAAAGCTTGTTCTTCGTCAGTCTCAGACCCTAAATCCCTAATTTCTTCTTCTCTCACTCTCACGTTGTCGTTCTCTCAAACCTAAATCCGTAATTTCTTCTCATACATTCTCACTTCACACCCTCATTCACAACAAGTCAATTTCGATCTTTTCTTTCTTTTCAGAATTTTAGTTTCAATGTTCTTTTATTTCCCTGACTTTAGGTAATTTCGATTTTTCCCACCATCTTAAGATACTTAGTGGCGTGGAATTGTGTCATTGATTGCCATATCATCTGTTGTTTCTATAGAGAAGCAGTTGACATGTTACTGTGGATGTTAAATTTTGATATAGAACCTAATGAAGCAACATTTATTTCAGTCTTATCTGCATGTTCTACAATAGGGGTATTAGAAGTTAGGAGATGGGTTCTTTCTTGGATTAGACATACTAGCTTTGTTCTTGATTCACTATTTATGAAATGATATATTGTTGTATTAGGGTTTCAGTAGGTGAGGGTGCTTTGTTTGTAAAGGTATGTTTTTAGTGCCCATATTCCCATGGAACATAGTTTATAGGTGTCGTAATGATGTGGCCTCTCTTTACCATTTTTGGACATTTAAATCTTTGTTGGGTGAATTTATTAAAGGAAATCATAACAGTACTGCATTTAAGGTAGTAATTTAATATTTCTATGATGATATTATAACAAGATATAAAGAAATATGGCCAGAATTGAAGTATATGTAGCTTTTGTTGGGTATGCACCTAGTATATATTTCACATAGAAAGAGTGTAAAGGTATTGTTAATTGATTCAAGGGTGCTATTTATTGTCTTTTGATAGTGTAGCAAAAGCTGGAAGGATATATTCTCAATTTTGTTAAGAGAAAGCATTATGTTCAAAGATAAAATAACTATAATATATATTATTTGTTATATGTGATAATTTAATTGGATTCAAATATAATTAATATTGATATTTCTATTTATAATAAAGATTTTGAATATTGATTGCCCCATCTATAATGCCTTGATGAAGTTACAGATTTCAAATGCTAAGCCTAACATTTATCAACATTTTTATTAATGTGTTGATACAAAAGTAAGTAATTCAATTATTGTTTATAGCAATGCCAATCGTATAAATTAATGTTAATCAATATTCAAATTGAAGGTCTCTTATAGGTACTTTGTATTTTTTAAAGACATGAGAGTTTGTTTTTATCGTAAAACATGTCCACCAAATTTTGTGCATTGGGGTAAGAGTCTTGTTCAGAAGATGTATTATTGTTCGCAAGAAGTAAGTATATATAAAAATTTATATGCATTATGTAAATTTGTGATAAATCCTAATATTTGTGTTTATATCTTTATTTTTTAGGTACCATGTGATTTCATAGCTTAGTCGTTTGATGTAAGTATAAAAAAATGGAGATATTATAATAGTTAGAATAGAAAATGCAACTTTTATGTTTATTGTGAGTCTTTTGTCTTTTATTCAATAACCTACCACTTTAATATTCAATTATAAGCTTTTGATGTTGCTAAGAAAACTGCAATTATTATAAGGTTGTCAAATTTAGAACTAACTGCAATTAATCCAAGTTGGGTTTCAGTTACAAATCAAAAGGAGTTGGGAATGTCAAATCTCTCCCAATTGTAACTCATCTATATAAGAAACTGTCGTAAATAATGTCTTCAGGCTTGTCTTTTTAAAATAGTGAAATTAGATGCAGAAAATGCATGTAAAATTTTGATAATGCTAAACTAAAATGCCGTTGACCCTACTATTTCCTTACCGCATATGTAACTTTTGCTAGATTTTGTGATTGTTTAACAACTCAATTGAACTCAAATCTTGGGAAATTAAAATTAATATGTAATAAAGAAACTACAGTAACTGTAAATCACATCAGTAACAAACTTCGGCCTAAGACCTGTCTTATTAAACATACTGAAACTCACATATTAATACTAGAAATTAAAATACATACAAGCATGGATAGTGGAATACTTGTACTTTAATACCTTCAATATATGAAAATGGAAAAAAAAAAAATCTTCCCACAACTCAGGGGGGAGTAACAAACTGGAAAAGACAATAATCATGTATAACAACAATAAAATCAATATCATTTTTGAAGAGTAAATTACATAGTAAGTTAAAACAAGCAAATAAATAGGTAATAGACATTGACATAATTCTGGAAATTGAAACAATATCCAAAAATACAAAAAAATTGTGATATAGTTTGGATAGCATTATTCTAACTGTTTTAAACAAGATCTTTAGTACAACTCTTTCAACCATAAGCACCATCTTCACGTGCATAAACCCGCTCCAACAACTCCACAGGCATAATCCAACTCCACAGGTGTTGGTGTACAATCACACACACCATCCGTACATGTCCTTGTTATGCTTTAGGCTTAACTCCATCAAGCTTCTAATGGACTAATATGGAAATTTGTAAAACATAGACATTACTCTATGTCTTTTATCTTCAGAAATCCTTTTTAGAACTAGCGTGCTTAGCTCATCAACACCCATATCCTTTTTTCTTTTAATCTTACCCCTAACATATTTATTTTCTTGCCTTTCCAACATTCCACCATAATGAAATTCAAATTTACCAACATCTGCAAAAGGAAAGTGTGACTAAATACAAAATGGTAAATATTTTAACAACTAAGATGAGCAATAACTAAGAAGAAAAAAAGAAGAAATAACTAAGATGAGCAATTATATTCTTTCTATTAAAAGAACTATAATATACAAGAAACCATTAAGCTTACATATACATAGAAAAACTGTCTGCTTAACTCTTCTGACATATCTAGTTTGCCCACTTTTTCATATGCAAGGATATCAGTATACTACAACCATGACATCATAATAATACACCTATATTTACATAAGTGAGGGGTTTCATAAAAAGCTAGTACTACATTAGAATAATAGAAACTGAAATGTTTAAACTGACTCAAGCACCAGAAACATATCTTTACAAATTTCCTTACGCTTTTTCAGAATACTTCACAACTTAGCATGTCTCACCTACTAAAACCATCATAAGTAAGTCATTCTAAGGTGTACAACTTTAAAAAAGAATGTTTCCACATCATACAAATAAGAAACAAAACTCAACATTTTTAAAGAAACAATGGTATTCAAACAGGGTAACAAGCAATAAAAGCAACTAACACACCCCATCACCAACTTCACTTAATAGGCAACCCTTGATTCTCAAGTCAGGATAAAAGGGGATTAAGTTGAACTTAAACAGGTTTTAGATAAGCCTCGCAATATAGCTTACGTTTGGGCAATGGGGAAAGAACAATGATAGTGTCAGTGTAAGAACTACATCGATAATTCCTTCAACTGTAAACACAAACTAAGTTGCCTATTGCTTCAAACCAGTTATTTGAAGAAAAAAGAACAATTATAAATATTGACTTTTCAAAATTAGCTTATATTGATAGTTTATTTATCAACTAGCTTATATCATCTGTGCAATTTATTTTTTTGATAGGGCCGCATAATCTATTCCTTTGAGCCTTTAACCCATTAATGTGTCATAGGATGAATTTTGTTAAACCTTGGGGGTTAATTGGATAAATATATAATATATGTTAATTAAACGTACCAACTATTAATATTGTTAACTCTTACGCAATATGTTATGGAGGGTTAACTTGATATCCTCTATTAACTAATATGTTACGCAATGTATTGATAGTTTATTTATCAAAACCTCTCATGTTCTAGATTTGAATTACACGAGTAACTTCTTGTCTTTTAAAACTCCTTCCTTATTTTATCAAAGAGGCTTCATTCGATGTTCTCCTTACGGTGGTTTCTTGATATAAATGAATCATATCTCAATATCTCACAATAATTGTATTAAAAATTTGAAGTATAGTCATATATATGTCTAAATTAATTAAGATTAGTGATAAATTGATAACAACCATCTTAATAGTCTCTTTACAATCAATTTGAAAATTCAAAATATAACTATTTTTTTCAAACACTCACAAACTTCTCACAGAAAAGCTACTGTCTTTCTTCCTAAAACTGTTAGGACATGTAAATTAAGGGAAAACTTTTTCTAAAAGCATAATGTCATTTGGGAGTAGAACATTTTCAGATCATTGCATAAATAAACGAATATTAAATTCCAATTTCAAACCCTAGTGCAATAGCATACCATTTCATAAATAGCGAATCAAGAACAAACAACAATAGATAGGGAGAAGAATAATCGTACCCTAGACGACACCATAGGAAGTCCGGCAACAAAAGTCACAATTTCACAAACTTTCAGTTTTCTCCCGACAATGAAGCACCCACTCACAAAAGAACGTTTGATGGTTTGATGGAGCAATTCACTTCATGATATAAGAAGCACCCAGGGACAATTAGGGATTGTAGTTTTGTATTTTTTAGGTTATCGACAGAGAAGAGATTGAGGATTTTAGTTATAGACTTTTAGGGCTATCGATAGAGGATAAGAGAGTGGCATCTAATAATAAGCTAAATGTAGTCATTTTACTCAGGTCAAGAAACGACGTCATATCGTTAAGTGGAGGTCTACTGACACATGACAGTGTTACGTCAGCGGAGATAACGTTGACACGAACATCTAGCTAAAATTAAAAATTTAGAAATTTTATCATTACTTTTTTACATTCGTGATATAATTAAAAATTTGACGATAGTTTTGGTTTTTTTTTGCATTAACCCTTCACTTTTAATAGGATAGAAGTTAATATTAAATAAAAAATTATAGATCAAATAATTTAATATCTTATACATTATTTATTAATTAGCATTGATAATAAATTTAATATATTTTATTGAATAAATGATTATGTCAAAATTTTGAAATGTTTTATTTCTAAACTAGCATTTAGTTAATGATACATATTTTGATAAAATGAGACATTATTATTTATAATTACATATTTTATATTTTATTATTTTGTTTGATGAATAATTTTTTGCAATTAATTTATCTAAAAATTAATTTAAATTTAATATATTTATTGAACAGTGACTACAATTGAAATTATTTTTATCTTACAGATAAATTTTCCAAAACTAAATATTAAGATAAATTGAATAATTAAATTATATTAATTATAATTTCTATTACATAATTAAATGCTATGTATTACTAATAAAACTATATTTTGACAAAAAGATGAAAACAGAAAACTAAAACTAGTTTTGATAGTTTTAACAAATAATGAAAATAAAAAGAAATCATAATAAAATGAAACTAGAAATTCAATCAAACAAAAGTTTTTTTTTTCTATACTTAAAAACAGAAATAGAAAACTTAAAAACAATAGAATCAAACATGCTCTAAGAATCAATATTAAAAATAAACATGAAGCAAATTATTAAACGTGGAAATTTTATGTTTTAAATCACGATTTAAAATAAATATTTTAAGATATTTTAATATTTATTTTAAATTGTAATTTAAAATTTCAAAAATTAAAACTTAAAAAGTTTTATTAAATACATTAAAATTTAATATTTAGTATAAACCTGAATTTTTAGGTCATAAAAATATTTTAGAATTGATCATAAAATGTACATTCAAAAGAAAAGAGAAATAGGAAATGAACAGATGATAAAAAAAATTCAACTACGTAATGATGGCTCGTGTAGCTATAATAATTCTTATTGATTAAATTATCTTTGTAATACTTCTGACATCTGATCTTCAAGAAAGAAACGTAGCCACCGCACATTTTGACTTTTAAACAGCATTTCGAGATACATATTCTGCTCGTTTGTTACTTTTGTAGTACTAAATAGTGGTCTTTTTAAAAACTTACTACGTCTGTTAACTTTAAAGATATTTTTTATTTTTATATATTTAAATATATATATATATATATGATAAAATTAATGAGATAATTATATATTGTAAATAAAATTATGATGAAATTATAATTATAAAATTTATATTGCATTTATATATTATTTCTAAATTGTTAATAATCATTGCTCTATTAAAGCTTGACACTAATAAAATGTAAAAATACTAGTATACATTATATTTTTCCTTAATAAATAAAGTAATCAATCTCAAAGATTAAATTATAAAGATACTTAAACAAACGTGTGAGTACTTATTAAAGAACAAGTTTGCTGAATTGACCCCATATGAAAAATCCATTTGAAACATTACTTACATATCTATGGAAATTCTCATTATGATGATTATATAAGTGATCCTTTGAATTGAGGTCTCTAAAGTTATCTTGTATAAGGATTGCTATATTTTGATATTATTTAGGACATATTCTAATCATAAGTAGTCATATGATGTAACATGAACTATATAGTGGTAGTTAGTAATCAATATATGAATCATTACCCTAAAGTAATTAGGGAGAATGGTCTATTGTTCTCTTAGTATTAATTTAGAAAATCCTTATTCAAGGTAAAATGACATTTTGTAAATAGTTCTTAAATGTCAGTAATTGAATCAATAGCCATTGATGGAGAACTAATATATTTGGACTCAAAATATAGTAGATATTAATTTCATATTACATGTCTAATCAGAATATTATATGATGAAATGATTGAATTATAAGAAAATATCATAGACGAAAAGGTTAGTCAAAACTACTTTAACATTTCTAATATTTGAATAGTCATGATGTACTTCTTGGAGTCAATCTTGATCCATGAATATAAATTATTTAATTAGATAATTAAAGATAATTAAATTAGGTTAATTTATTTAATTATAATTATGATTTAGGGTTATAATTTGTATCCATTTACAATATATTTGGGAATTTAATAGGTCTCATATAGAAAACATGTTGAAAAGGGCAAAGATAGTTTAATTAAGTTAGATTTAATTATAAAGTTTCAAAAACTTTGTGTTTAAATATGAGATATTTAATGAATAAGGATCAATATAAGATATTGGATTTTATTTGGACATAATTGATATTTAATTAGAATTATTTGTAATTATAATTAAAGTTTAATTGAAAAATAATTTAATTTCAATTAGATTACTAAAATGTTCAAAACTTATTATAAATAAGCTTAAGCTCTAATGGAGCTAGCACTTCTTGCTGAACCCTTTCTGTAAGAGTTATAAAGTTCTTTCAATCTGTTATGTGAATACTGTTATAAGTCAAACACTTATGCGTTTAAAGCGATTAAGATAAATCGATTTCAAATATAGTTCAAAGGATACGATAAGAAAAGAAACAAGATTCGGAGTAAGATATGAAATAAGATTGACGCTTTATGCTCACTTTTCCAACTATACACACACACACACAATTTGAGTTTATAACCTCTAAAATTAGGCTTTAAATGATTCTTGTAGTTACATCATAATATTTTCTTTTTTAAGAATATAACAAGCTCTCATCTTTTGTACAGTATAAATTACAATCTTTTTCTATATTTTATATTTACTAACATGGTATCAAACCAGCATTAAAATATTTTGGTTTTGTTCTATTAATCTCCTAATATGTATTTTTTGGGGTTAGCTTGTTCTTCTTTATGTATTTCTCGTTTCTCCTTCACCGTTTGAATTTTTCTATCCCTTTCCACACTCTTAAACATTAATCTAAGAATACCATTGGATTTCCCCTTTTTAGGCAATTCAAAACTCACTCGTTAGAATCTCCTCGGTTTTCAGGCGAGCCCTCACACAGGGTTGAACTGATTTGATTTTTTTGACCAACCCAATTCAATGATATCTATACCATTCTTTAAATTCTCCGACCAAAGTTTTTTACGCCTCTAAAATTCATTTTTGTAGTCAATTTTTCTATAATCTACCTCGAACTTTAACTTCCAAGCTTGGTTTTTAATTTACTGTATTGGTTTATCCATTTTCCCAACCTTAATGGCTTCCAAAAATTATCATTATGCCCCTTAACCTCTCTTGCAGCCTATCAGTGCCATTTTTAATGGCACTAACTATGATTTGTAGTCGTAAGAGAGGAGTGGTTTTTTGAAAGCCTTTCTTCTTTGATGTTATATGACTTAATGAAATTTCTCAAACCCTTCAAAACTGTTGATAAGGATAAAATCAAATCTTTGGAATAGCTAGAGCAATGAGGTGGTAAAAATCATCAAATTTTACCATCGTTCCACAATTTATGTCTTCTCTGAATTAAGGGATAATTTAGTTATTTTGATATTGCACTGCACACAAGGTATGGAATTTTCTACAAACTAGATATTCTATTTCTAATGATGATATGCATCAATCATAGCCTTCTTCGCAGTTATCAACAACCTAATCAGGCCATACATAGTTATATATCTAAACTTGAGACACTTTGGGATTAGCTGACAAATTATGATAGGCCTAAATTATGCCTTTACTATTATTTATATGGGACTTTGTGATTGCCAACATGTTTGGCATCTTTTTGTGACTTTCAAATCTGGATATGAGGCTATCAATGCGTCTTTACTCCATCATTATCCCCAACCTAAACTAGATGTTATGATTTCAAAATTGTTATCTGAAGGAAACTCTTCTCAACACCTTAAAAGTTGAGCGTTCATTACGACTAACATATTCTATATTGGTCACTCCTTTAGTTTACTCTAGGTACATCTTCTTTATGGCTTTTGGACTCCAATAGTTGCAATCATATGATATCTGATTCTTCTTTATTTTCTTCTATGACTATTCTTACAGCCCCTCCAATTAATCACACTATTGAAAGCTCTATTTTATCTCTTATTAAAATATGCACTATTTTTACATCTAAATTAACATTACCTAACATATTTCTTGTTCCTAAGTTGTCTTCAAATCTTGCTTATATTGGTCAATTATGTGAACATGATATTGATATATATTTTTCAAGTTGTATTATGCAGGATCCATAGATGGGGGAATTCTTTAGGACAAATATAAAGTTGGTCGGCTATTTGAATTGAATTCTCTTTATCTTATAACTAAGATTATTATTACTACTTTTTCTTCTTGTTTATATCATTCTCATTTGGGTCATACTTAGTTCTCTAATTTCAAATGGTTGCTTGGGTCAAATAAAAAAATGAGCTTTTTGATTGTGCTTCTTATTAGTTATCTAAACATCATGCTTTCCCTTTTTATAATAATATTTCAGTTTCCTCTTCTCCTTTTTATTTAATTCATTTTGATATTTGGGCACTTGCTCGTAATTTTATTATGGGTCATTATTTTGTAATTTTTATGGACGGTTTTTTCTATATACATAGATTTATCTATTGAAAATATATCTAAGTTACCTTAAATATATATTCAATTTGCTCATATAATTAAAACTCAAATTTCTTATTCAATTAAAATTCTTTAAACAAATAATGTCACGGAATACAAAGACTCTAAATTATCTCAATTTTCGATTCAAAATAGGTTAATTATTCAACATTCCTATCCAGGCACATTTAAACATAAACATATACATATCTTAGATAATATTGTTTCTTATCTCCTCTACATGTCCTGTGTCATTTTGGAAGGAGATTGCTCTTATTGATTTTTATATAATTAATCGATTTCCTTCCTCTACTATCATAAATATTTTTTCTTTCTAACATTTATAATGGCGTGCACCTAATTATCAGTCTCTTCATATCTTTAGTAGTGCATGTTTTGTTCATCTTTAGCCTCATGAACATGCAAAATTAGAGCCAAATGTCGAATTATGCTACTTCTTGGGATGCATTATATAACATAAGGGTTATCTATGTTGGAGTCCAGTTTCACATCTTAGAATTCCTTTTCATATTGCCTTTTAGGGACATAAAATGTTTTCCACCATATTGGGATTTTAGGTTAAAACTATTCCTTCCTTTTATTAACATATTTATCTATTCTTTTCCTGATGATTTGTTTATAGGAACCTTTAGGTCAAATAATACTGCCATCTCTTTGCCTTCTCCAAGTGACTCCTTAATGTATATGGATTTTGGTAACTCCCATCCTCTAGTTGTCATCTTATATCCAATTACTAAAAATACTTTTGTTATTCCTCCTCTTCTCATCACAATACTCATATAACCAAAATTTTCCCTTTGTGATTACCATTGTTATAATGCTATTATTTCTTAATATGAACCTCATATGTATTATGAGGTTAGTAATAAGTTTACGTGGTAGCAAGCTACGAAATAAGAATTTCAGGCTCTCACTAACACTCATGCTTAGGATTTAGTAGATTTACCACTAAACAAGACTATTGTTGGCTATAAATGAGTTTATAAAATTGAAACTCAGGTAATGGTTTTGTGGAATGTTACAGGCTCAATTGATTACTAAAGGATTCACGCAAGAACATGACATTGACTATGTAAATATATTTGCTCCTGTAGCTTGTATCACCTTTTTTCACGGTCCTTTTGTTATTGCTACTATCAAATAGTGGTAGTTGTTTTAGATGGTTATTAAAAATATCTTTCTTAATGGGGATCTTTATGAGGAAGTCTATATGCAATTACCTCCTATATATGATCATCTCTTAATAAAATTTATCTTTAAAAAGCTCTTTATAGCCTAAAACAAGCTCTTCAAGCTTGGTTTACTAAATTTAGCTTGATTATTAAGATATTGATTTTGATTCAAGTCCTTATGTTCAAGTAATATTTCTTTGTTAGACTAAGAAAGGTTTCATTCTCTTTCTTCTTTATGTAGATGACATGATCATCACTATTGATAACTTATAAATCATCAATGACTTAAAAAAATTTATGAGTAAATAGTTTACAATGGAAGATATTAGGCATTTAAGCTATTTTCTTGGTCCTAAGGTATCATCTGACTCCATAGGGTACTATTTGTCTCGAGAAAAATATGTTACATATCTCCTTTCTCAAGCCAGTCTTATTAGTGATAAGATAGCTAGTACTTCCATTAAGCCAAATGCATTTTTTTGCCACTGAGAACACTTCTTCCAATGATGGTACTCTTATTGTTAATTAGTTAGCAATCTTGTTTATCTTAATGTCAATCGTCCTAATATAGCTTATGTCATTCATGTGGCCAACCAGTTCATGTCGACTTCTCAAATTACTCATTTTGCAGCAATGCTTTGTATTTTTCATTATGTTAAAGGAACTCTATTTCATGGTCTCCATTTTTCTAGTTCATCCATATCAGACTTGAAAGCATGTTCTGATGCTAATTGGGTTGAAAATCCTATTGATCGATGATCTATCGTTAGATATTGTTTTTAGTAATTCCATAATATCCTAGTGGAGTTAGAAGCAAACATTATTTTCTTATCTTAGCTCGAGATTTGAATATTAGGCTGGTAATGAAACTTCAGCTACTCTGTCTTTGAAGGCTATTTAGTTATATAGGTATTAAGCAAGTTTCTCCCCAGGCTCTTACAATGTGACAATCGTGGTCCAATTGAAATTGCATATAGCGATATCTTTCATGAGCACACCAACTTACATTAAGAATGATTGTCATTTTGTCCAACATCATGTTTTTCAAAATGTTATTCAACTTGTCTCGGTCTTTTCTAGTGATCAAGCTAATGATATCTTCAATAAAGTCTATCCACTCTAACACTTTCGTGAACTACTTAGGAAACTCCAACCGACTTTCACCTTTAATTTGAGGAAGGATGTTAACCTATATATGGAGAAACAAGTAGCGCGACTACATTCGGTGGACAGGGATTGACAATTTTCGGAGATTCTCTGAACAGGTCTTGATTTTAAAGAAAGAAGCGTGCACTCAAGGAGAAAGAAGCTTGCACTCACCTCCAAGAAGCCTGGTTAGATTATTTTCAATGGGCATCGTTCTCCTTTTATTGATCGGATTTCTTTTCTCTTCATAGAGTGAAGAGAAACATGATAAGGGTTATGATTTTCTTTTATTGATTTTCATCTTTGTTTTTACTCATTTTGAAAAATATGATAAGGGTTGTGGGTCCTGCAACATATATGTTTAGTGTTTTGCAAATCTGCTTAGTTACTCTCAGATCTGATCTTTGTGGGTCATTTAGTGTTGCTTTCTTCAGCTTTTTTTTGTAGTTAAAATCCATGTTAGTGGCTGTTTTTTGGCTTTTGCTATTTGATTTGATCTTTCAATCCCTTTCTATTTTACTACTATGACTTACTAGGCAGATTTGAAGCTAATGCAGTGGGTGATAAAAGTTTAGACTTGCATATACTTGGTTTGGTTGCAAAAGATTATCTTTCGTACTTTTGTATTAAATATGGTAATGTGTGGTCAATTTGACGTCTCAAAGGGTAATGTTTGCTTAGCGATTAATCGTCTTTGGACTAGATCTGGTGATGACAGTCCTATTTATTAACTATTAGGCTTGTAGTAAATTGCTTTCATTGCTGCAGATATAGTCAAGCTATTTGATGAGTTTTTGCTTTGTTTATCTTTTTGAAGATCCTTTCTCATGGGTTTAGTTCTTGGTTGGTTGTTAGGTTGTGATCTTTCTAGGTTTGTTCTTTTGTGATAATTAGCATGTTCTTAGTCTTGATCTTAGTTAAAAATTCTCTGATAAATTTGTAAATAACATGGAATTTAAGAACAGGTGTTGTCTTTTCTCCTTATATTTCTTATTTTACTAGTTTGAAGTCAAGTGCTAAATGGCTTCAGTTGAAGAGACATATAAGGATGATGTATTGTTAGTGAATTTTTTGTTTGTTTGAATATACTATATTTTCTACCTGCGTTGAAAACTTTGTGTACACCGAAGATTTATAAAAGCCTATTGTTTTGGTCACCAACGATGAAGGGATTGACTCCCCTGGTTTAGTCTTTCTTGTTGAAGCTTTGGTTCGTGAAGGCCTCTACAATGTCCATGTCTATGCTCCTTAATCCTTCGGAGCTCTCAATGCTCTGCGATGCTAAAATTTCTCTCATAGTGTTTTCTGCAACTGGCAAGCTCTTTGAGTACTCTAGCTCTAGGTTAGTTTTTCACAATGAGCTTTGGAAGGACTTCGGTGTTTAGATTGTTGTTTGGACTCTGGTACCTTTTCAATATCTACAACAAACAAGTTAGTTTTTCTTTTCCTCTTTTGGTGAAAAAAGGAAACTTTCTTTGTTGTCGTTGATTATAAAATATGAGATCGCAAAGTGACGACTGGTTGTAGTTTTTATTGTTTTAATATTAGCATTCAACACATAAGTTTCTCTATGCTGCTCTCCCTCTTTCTTGGCGCTCTCACTCTCTATTCCTTCTTTGCAGCTTCCTCGTTTCGGGTATGATTTCTTGATTAATCAGCCTCTTCTACTTTGGTTTTTTCTAAGTTTTGTTGGATTTTTTGAAATTTATGTTATTTATGGTTTTTTGCTTTTGATATTAGCTTCTTTGTTTGATTTAGTGTCTAATGCTTTCTGGGATTTATTATGTTGATCTCTATGCATCTGATATTATTGGGTTTACATCAAGATTGAATTTTTATGCTTAATGATCTTATGGTTTACGTTTTGTATTTCTACATATTTATTTTTCCTGGGTTTTCGTGTTTTGTATGATTCGAAGTTGAGTTCTCTGATACTTTATTGCTCTCTTATTATTTGGGTATTGGTACTTTTCTAAAGATAAATTTTGTTATATTTTATTTTTAAAATATTTTTTAAAAGTCGATTTATATTTTATATTTTATTTATTTATGTATTTATTGTAATTTTATTTATATAATGATTTAGCGTGTCAGTTTTACTTATTTACTTTTTAACCTGCATCACTTTTTTATTGTCATATCTGTATGTGGGTTTACCGAAAACAACCTCTCTACTATTTAGGGGTAAGGCTGCGTACTATCAGACCTTCTCAGATTTTGCTTTATTGCGGGACTTCGGACTAGGTGTGATGATGATATATATATACATATATTGTATTTGACTTCATAATCATAATTATGTCCCACATTACTCTTCTAGTTATGTTGTAATATTCTCCTTCTTTACACGTTACTCTATTATACTCTATGTAAGGACACGATATATAATACAGTATTCCTTTGTTTTATCTTTGATAACACATAACAAGTTCTTTTCTACATTTACTATGTTGGGATATATTGTATATATCTTTTATTTAGTTTTGACATTATTTATTAATTAGACATATAAGATATTAATTAGATAATGACTTAGATTCATTAGCTATATGGATAATCCTCTAGTTGAAAAAAAATCATATCTTGGATTGAAGTCTATTATCATGTTAGCAATTGAATTATGTTTTGTGTAGATTTCAGATAGAGAATAAAATTAGGAGATAAGGTGAATTGGGTTTGTGTTATTGGTGAAGAGAAAAAAAAGACTCCAATATTACATGGAAATTAGTTGAATAAAATATCTGGTGTTGGTGTGAGAGGGCAACGGTGCAGTGAGTGTTTTTTTATCTTGGGGAAACATTGTGGGATATGTGTTATGTCTTGACATAGATATACATTGTGGGCTTCTTAACAGGCTGGGGTGTGAGTTAAAGGTGTTTTTTATTGAATAAAATAGTGTGGCATTGAGCAACAGCTGAACAAAAATCTTGCAATGTACGTGAGTGTGTGTGGCATTGGGCAATCAACTATTTAGTGGACATATTGCAGTGAAGCGTGCGGTATTGGGCAATCAGCTATTTAATGGACATCTTACAGTGGAGCGTGCGACATTGGGAAATCAGCTATTTAGTGGACATTAATGACACTTGAAAAACACAGCTCACGTTCATTTTTGGGATTATGGCTTTGAGGGATAGGAGATAAAGTTGCTAGAAGTTTTGGTTAATTGGTGCTGGAAGTTTTGGTTAAGGAGATAACGTTACACCATGATTTAACTTCTGATA
Source organism: Erythroxylum reticulatum (assembly GCA_025504915.1). NCBI lineage: Eukaryota > Viridiplantae > Streptophyta > Magnoliopsida > Malpighiales > Erythroxylaceae > Erythroxylum > Erythroxylum reticulatum. The sequence goes on along the minus strand of JANSVA010000218.1, from coordinate 10,334,978 downwards.
ATTCAGACTTGCACTTCTGGGTTTGGGCGTGAAATATACATGGTGCGTCTAGTGTCCCATATGGTTTAATTGGAGTTGTTAAAGTTGTACTTCCAGATCTATTACAGAGGAGGTTAATCGATTGAGAAGTTGTCTTCTTTTCTATCTCAAGTGTTTTATGTTTTTATTCTTAGTTGATTCATCACTTGGGTTATTTTTATTAATTGTTGTTTAATTAAAAGCAGTTTAGAAAAATCCTCTGTTGAGGTTAGTACAAGGCGGTCGTACTATTGGGTGTGAAATTATTTCACGGGAAGTGAGGTTGAGAGATAGTGTCAAGGGTTGAGTGGTGTCGGTTCAGTAAAGCCTTGGATAAATCTATTGTACTTTGGTGAAAGTTATTAAGCTGGGTGAGGGCCCTGCAGACGTAGGCAATGTGTGCCGAATTGCGTTACTAAATTTTCGTTGTTTTTATTATTTCAGTTTTGCTTATTTTTATTTTGTTGACGCCAAAGAAGCTTGTGGAAAGTTTGCGAAATAATTAACCCCTTTAGTTTTTCAATTGGTATCAAAGCAAGGTCACTGATTCAGAACTTGGTAGCAAGTTGGTGTAGATCCTAGTTTCGCAAACATGACCATAAGAAAAGGAGCATCAATTATTAGGCCACCGTTGTTGGATGGTTATAATTATCCTGCATGGAAATCACTGATGAGGGTCTTTATTCAGGCACAAGGAACAAGAGCATGGAACTCAGTAGTACATGGCTGGAAGCATCCAATGATCACTGATGATAAAGGAGAGGTAGTTCAAAAAGATCCATATGAATGGACAAGGGAAGAAGAAGAAAGTGCACTTAAAAACTCACAAGCAATGCATGCAATATTCAGTGTCATTGATGAAGGATGCTTCTAAATGATATCAGCCTGTGAATCGGCTAAACAAGCGTGGGATGCTTTGCAGACTATTCATGAAGGGTCCAAATCTGTGATAGCGTCAAAACTACAGATGTTAGCTGTGAGGTTTAAAGAACTGAGGATGGATGAAAATGAGACTATCAGAGACTTTCATGAAAGATTGCAAGAAATAGTGAATCAGACACATCAATTAGGGAAGAAATATTCCAATCTGAAACTAGTTAAGAAGACGTTAAGATCACTACCTCCAATATTTATTCCGGAAATTGCAGCAATCAAGGAGGCTCATGATATTAATGATTTGTCATTGGATAAGGTAATTGGAATTCTAACTAATTTTGGGATGAATCTTTTAAGGGAAACAAGAAAGAAGCAAAGGATTGGCACTACAGGTTGAAACTGGAAAAGGTATGAATGATGTTGAAGATGAATCTGATGAGAATGAGGATATGGAGCTATTAACACGAGAGTTTAGTAAATGGATGAAGAGAGTGAAAAAGAATAGATCTGAGTTTAGGCAAAACGGCGGGAGTTCATTGAACAACAACTTCAAACAACAAGCCAAAACTCAAAAGGGAGAAAGAAAGGAAAAGAGAATTCAATGTATGAGTGTCAAGGCTTTGGACATGTTCAAGCAGAGTATGCTAATATCTTGAAAAAAAGAAAAGGGAAATCCTATACGAGCACTTGGAGTGATAACGAATCCGGAAGTGAAGAAGAAGTTGTGAATAATGATGCGTTAGTTGCTTTGTACAGTAAAAGTCTAGTTACTTGTTTAACAGTAACTGAGAAAGAAGTAACTAAAAAATGAAAAAGTGAGTAAATCTGGAAATTTCAAAAAAAATGCAAACGACTCAGCTTAAAGCTCAATCTCAAATTATGACAATGATGAAAGTGGGTCAAGTGATAAAATGGAGAACATTTACGAGGCTTAGGAATTAATGTAAAAAAATGGGTGAAAATATGTAGAAAGACTGAAAGATTAAAGGAAGAGAATCTCTCCATGAAGAACACCATCCAAGAGTTAGAAAAGAATTTGATATTGACATCAAATGAGCTTGGTGAAGCTAGAATGAAGTTAGTAAGTGTCGAAAGGGATTGAGAATGTTAAATGGAGGTACTGAAAAGCTAGAAAAGTTGTTGAAAATTGGTAAAGTTAAAGGAGATCTTCAAAACATTGGCTATAAAGGTGAGTGCTCTAAAGTGAATGTGAAGAAAGATGGCATATCCAAATATATCCGAAAAGAAGAAACATCGAGAAAGAATCGAAGCTTATACCCATTTGTCATTTTTGTGGAATCATTGGACATATAAGGCCAAGATGTTATCAGTTACTACAAATGATGTTTCAAATAGGTCAAAACCAAAAATCTAGACACTCTCTATTAAAATTTCAGCAGCATCCTATGGTGTTGAAACAAGCTTGAATTAGAAAGGGTCAAGTACAAGCACAAAAACGTAGTGAAGGAAAAACAAGAAAATGTACAGATTCACAGTTAGTTACTATTTGTAAAGTAACTGGTCAAACAGAGGACAAATCAGTTACTTCTAAAGAAGAAACCGATGACCGAGATAATGTGACGAGGAATAAGCCTAAGTTTGAGATTCTTCGAGGGGCATAGGGACAATGTGCTTTACATTTTTGAAGAATTTTTTGTGTTGTTAAAAAAACAAAAAGAAAAAAAAAGAAGAAAAGAAAAGATTTTTTTAGTTCTTTAGTTTTATGTTGTTGTTGTCGTCCCATCTTTTTAGTAGTTTGCATTGTGACTTCTATTTGGCTCTACCGAAGACTCCTCAGCTCTCTTATCGGTATGGATCTCTCTCGGGTATCTCTCTATCTTTCAGGCATATCTCTTAGTGTTTTGAATGGTAGTAATCTTTCTTCTTGGTGTACTTATTATGCTTCCGTTGCATCTATTGTTGATTATTATAATTATACGGTTTGATATTGTTTTGTCCGAGGGAAAGACATCGAATTGTTTATGGTGAGTGTTCCATTTAGGGGGAGGTTTTAAGGTATGTACGTGACTATTCGTTGTGCTTTTTGGCATCTTTTTTTCCCAAGGGGAAGAAATTTGGATAATTGGGTAATTGTGATGTTCTTTAAAATTTGATATTTGATTAAAGGGGAGCATTGTGAATTTTATCTTTATATATCCAATTAGGATTATTTATTTGGAGTTCTAGAGTTGTGCCAAAAATGTCAAAAAAGGGGGAGATT
>JANSVA010000218.1:10315707-10331763 GCA_025504915.1 Erythroxylum reticulatum | reverse complement strand
TATATCCTAACAATCTCCCCCTTTTTTGACATTTTTGTATATATATATATATCTTTTATTTAGTTTTGACATTATTTATTAATTGAACATATAAGATATTAATTGGATAATGACTTAGATTCAAAAGCTATATAGATAATCTTCTAGTTAAAAAAGAATCATATCTTAGATTGAAGTCTGTTATCATGTTAGTAATTGAATTATGTTTTGTGTGGATTTCGGATAGAGAAGAAAATTAGGAGATAAGGTGAATTGGGTTTGTGTTATTGGTGAAGAGAAAAAAAAAATAGGGATGCAATATTACATGAAAAATAGTTGAATAAAATATCTGGTGTTGGCGTGAGAGGGCAACAGTACTTTGAGTGTTTTTTTTAATCTTGGGGAAACACCGTGGGCTATGCGTTATGTCTTGACATATATATACACCTTGGGTTTCTTAATAGGTTGGGGTGTGAGTTAAAGGTTTTTTTAATTGAATAAAATAGTTCGGCATTGAGCAACAAATGAACAAAAATCTTGCAGCGTACGTGAGTGTGTGTGGCATTGGGCAATAAACTATTTAGTGGACATCTTGCAGTGGAGCGTGCGACATTGGGCAATCAGCTATTTAGTGGACATCTTGCGGTGGAGTGTGCGGCATTTGGAAATTAGCTCTTTAGTGGACATTAATGACACTTGAAAAACACAGCTCACGTTCGTTTTTGGGATTATGGCTTCGAGGGATAGGAGATAAAGTTGCTGGAAGTTTTGGTTAATTGGTGCTAGAATATTTGGTTAATTGGTTAAGGAGATAATGTTGCACCATGATTTAACTTTTGATAATTCAGAGTTGGTCTTTTGGGTTTGAGCGTGAAATATATATAGTGCATCTAGTGTCCCATATGGTTTAATTGGAGTTGTTGAAGCTGCACTTTCAGATCTTTTACAGAGGAGTTGAATCGATTAGGAAGTTGTTTTCTTTTCTATCTTAAGTGTATTATGTTTTTATTCTTAGTTGATTCATCACTTAAGTTATTTTTATTAATTGCCGTTTAATTAAAAGTAGTTTAGAAAAATCATTTGTTGACGTTAGTTCGAGGCGATCGTACTATTGAGTGTGAAATTATTTAACAGAAAGTGAGGTTGAGAGATAGTATCAAGGGTTGAGTAATGTCGTTTCAGTAAAGTCTTTAGTAAATCTATTGTACTTCAGTGAAAGTTACTAAGCTGGGTGAGGGTTCCGCAGATTTAGGCAAGATGTGTCAAACTACGTTACCAAATTTTCAGTATTTTTATTATTTCAGTTTTATTTATTTTTATTTTGTTAGTATAAAAAAAGTTTGCGAAATAATTATCCCTTTCATTTTTCATACTATTTTCCTTTTACGAGGCAAAAATCAGAGAGAAATGAGGTCTTTTTGGGATTTGTTAAGTGGGATAAATCCACGTTCGATCTGTTTGTTTTCTTGTGAGAAACAATATGATGTTATGAATGAGATCCTTCCAGCTTATAAGTTATTTCACATCTTCGTCAGCTCCGCATGCAATCAGCCAATCAGAACGTTAGATTGTCCTCCCACTTTACCCAGAAGCAAGAGTTGGGAAGGAAAGCTATCGGACGTTTTAAAGAAAGTTTTCACCTAATATATCATTTTATTTTGTCTATGACCATATCTCTTCTGTGAAAGACAAACTTATGCTCAAAGCATCTCCTTTCCTAGAGTCACCAGAGAACCATAAATAAGAACATACAAAAAAGATACGACAAGCTTACTAGACTTCTCTTTACTGTTTAATCGAAATTGACAACCTCCACGTAAGGGTTTCTTAAACTTTCAACATTTAGATAATTGTTTCGTACTACCTGCAAGGACATGACAACTTTGGCTGCCTCCGTAGCGATACGACTTTCCTGGAAGCACACCGTGATTCGTTGTTGAATGCAGAAGATTCCTCAAACGTGACAGGCTCCCAAGGTCTAGGTTTCGTCTTTTTGTCCGTTCGCTTCTTTTCCTGTGAGATCAGAAAACAAAGCTTAAATGAGTTTCAAAGATATTTTCTTTGTAGCTAATTAAGCTATTTGTAGCTACAACGGTTTATATATTTAGTTATTAGTACTGTATATTATGAAATGATTAGCAATGACTCATTAAGATTCTGTGACTAAAATTAAACTTTTGCTGTGCTAGTTTATAAATTGTAAGAATACTTATATATCAGTTCAAGAACAGTCATCTAGTTATACAGTTATTTCTAACTATAAATTATTATCTAGTAGCTAATAATATACATTAGGCCTACCTTGTACTTCTAGTTCCTGTACATGGTTAGGTTAACTTATTTCCGTAAATCAGTACATAAACTTGAAAGGTGTCGTTGAAAGTTAGGGACAAACATACTAGATCTTGAATCTGAACCAGTCCAAGACATGTTGCTCATTTCTTGTCCACTTGTCCCTTTTGATACCATTTAAAGTTAAACTGCAGAGATTTTAAATAGTATGTGCTATACCGAGCGTGGTACGGAGATTAAGATACTTAAAATGAAGATTAACCCTATCGTTCCTTTTTTTTTTTTTTTTCTCTATAACTTTTAATTTACACCACATAACGAAAGTCGAACTTTAGTTGCTAATGGTGACTTGGAGACGTACGGATCGTGATGTGAATATTTAGCATTCCAATATTCTCTTTCTGAGACCGGAATAATGGATATGATGGCGAATTATTATTCTTTGGACCGGTTGTATTTTTGTCTAAGATTGTGTACATAATCATAGGAATTTACTATTAAAATTAGCTTGATTATGGGGACTAATTGTAGGATTAGATTACAGATTAAGATCCCATCTTGTATATAAATAAAAAATACGAAAAACATTTCCCTTCCTTGTGTTTTTAGATGTTTCCAGAGCAGAGGGTTTATATTTTATATTAGGAGTTTGAGTTTGACTCACTATTTATAGTGACTTTTGAGGTTCATCCTTGGAGTCTCCAGTCACCGACCAGTCTTTTGATGCTCACCGTCGGCATCCCTAGGTTCTCCAGCCATTGACTGGCCTCTCCCAAAAGACCAGTCGCCAATAGCTCTGTGAGTGAGCCACACGTGCCACTTGAAAGCCCGTGGAAGCCAATGTGTTAGTGTTGTACCATCCCACCTTACAGTTGGAATAAGAAGATAATGGTTAAAAGATGATGCCAGGTTATTTTTGCAAAATTGGAATTTGATAGATATTGAAGTGGTTAGTATGATTAATAATTGTGAGTATGTTAAGCAGTTAAAAGATTATGTGGAGTTTTTATATTTAAGAAAACAGAATACTTCTCATATTTATGAGGTCTGTAACAAATTTTATTAGACTGAACAACATGATGAGTCTCTTCAAATCTATTTCATAAATTTTAAAAAGGTTTATGAAGAATTAATGCCATGTTACTTTTTAGTTCTAATTATCAAAGTACAACAAACTCATAAGAAGAAAATGACAGTCATAAGCTTTTTGGTAAGCCTTAATTGTCAAGTTGATACAGCGAAGTCCCAAATTTTCTCCAGTAAGAAAATCTCCTCTTTAAACTAGGTCTTCACTAGAGTACTCCACATAGAACATAGTGTTGTTATTGCTCCATCTATTTAGGCTTCAAGTGCTCTAGTCAGTCATAATAGTGGAAGATCATCCAATCAAGGAGGCAGTATAGGGGTTTAGGATAAGAGGAACCAAGATACAAGAGGAGTTGTATATCGCTCCTGTCATGAACTAAGTCATATTAAGCAAACTTGTCCAAAGACGCAAAACAAGTCTCAGAAACCTAACTCCACTTGTGTTGCAACTATTTCTACCATTACACCTAGTATCTATTCATAGTAAATAATTTTGGCCTCCGCAGATGAATTTGCTATGTCAGTATGAAGAAGCATTAAAAAGCTCTTATAATTCTTTCACTGCTATTGTTGAGATAGGTAATTACAATGAGTGTCTTCTTTCATCCTCCAACACCGAGTGGGTCATTGATTATGTTGCAAATAATCGCATGACATATAACCCAAATCTGCTTACCACCGTTAAATCCCATAATTCTCTTTCCACAATTATTTTAGCATATGGTTCCAAGTTTTATGCTCTTGGTTTTGGAATAACCCATCTAACTCCTTTAATATCCATATCACATGTTTTAGGCCTACTAGATTTTTCATTTAATTTAGTGCCTATTTGGATGGGCTTATATCAGAAGAGCTTTTGTCAATAGAGCTTTTTTTAGAAGAGATTTTCTAAGAAGCTAGTTGATTGTTTGGTTGTCATTTAAAAAAGAGTTTTTTTAAAAAAGTTTCATAAAATAGACTGATTGGTAACATAAAAATAAAAAGTACTTTTAATTTTAACTATATTTTATTTTGTAATAAAAATTATTTATACATATAAAAATTATTTAAAATATATTAAATAATATGCAAAGCACAATATATTAATTATTATATAATTTTAAACCATATGAAACATAAATGAAAATATATCTAACCAAATCTTTTATATGGATTATAACATAAGTAAAACTAATATAAAAATAAATATTAAAATATAGAAAAAAGTCAAATAATATTATATAAATATCAAAATAAACGTGAAGATGTGTTTGTGGGTATTGTGAAAATTATGTGTAAAACATAAGGACAAAAGGGAATAAAATAGGCTCATTAATTGACTTGAAAAATTTACCTAAAAAGGTATTTTTTGAGAAGCTCCAAGTTTAAGTTTCTTAAAAAGCTATATTTTAACTGTCAAAAAAGTTATATCTTCTAAAATTACTTTTTTTATTTTATACTGAAACACTCATTTTTTTTAAAAAAAGCTTTTGCGGTGGAAAAAAGTGCTTATTCACCCTCCAAAAGCTCAACCAAATAGGCACTTAATGTCTATTAGCAAGATTACTCAGGCTTTAAAGAAGATTATTGGTAGTAGACATGTAATAGGAGGTCTCCATATTTTGGATATTCTTGAGCGAGTGCCTATACTTATTGCTTGCTCTATGATCGTAACTCCTTTTCAAGCACAATATCGATTAAACCATCCTTATCTGATTGTATTAAAGAAATTTTGTTTGGAATTTCAAAATGCGTCGTCTCTAAATTGTCAATCATGTCAGTTGACAAAATATCATCATGTACCTTCTAATCCTTAAGTCAATAAAAGAGCAAAATTTCCTTTTAAATTAGTTTACTATAATGTTTGAGGTCTATATCCCATTGCATCCAAGAGTGAGTTTTGGTACTTATTACCTTTGTTGATGAATTCTCTCAAATAACTTGGCTTTAATCAATGAAAACCTGCTAGGAGTTATTTTCCTATTTTACTACCTTCTGTGTTGAAATCAAGACATAATTTAACGTTTCTTTATATACTTTACAAAGTGATAATGCCAAAGAATATCTTTCGGATTCCTTTCAGATTTATACGCTTAAAAATTACATTCTTCACCAGACATCTTATGTTAACACTCCATCACAAAATGGTGGTGCTGAAATAAAAAACAGGCATCTCTTTGAAACAGATAGTGTACTTTTGTTTCAAAACATATGTCCTTAAATGCTTTAGGTTAATGCAATTTTAACAACCTATTATTTTATCAACTTTATGCCATCATCCATCCTTTATCATAAATTTCCTTAAACCTTTGTTCTCCATTAAATATCATATTTTTTGGAATACATTTTTTATTCTTGATCCTCAAGTCACCAAATTAGATCCTAAGTTCATTAAATATGTCTTCTTAGGGTATTCTTGTCTTTAAAAAGGTATTAATATTGTTACCCCAATCTTAGTAAGCACCTTATGTTTGCTAGCATTACATTTATAATATATTCCTTACTTTCTTACCTCTTCCAATACTTCTAATAGTTAGAGGGAGATTAATGATTTATTAGTATATTAAATCACCCAACAATCACTAAATGTTGCTTTGACACCTACGATTTTAATGCACTTCCACATCTTCATTATATCTACTCTAGATGGCAATATGTTCCTGATACACGTCTAGCGCCAGTTCCTTTTTCAACATTAGATCACACTGAGACTGAACTTGGCCTTCCAATTACTCTTTGTAAAGATAAATGCCAATGTACTTGCCCAATTTTAAGTTTTCTTTCTTATGATCATTTTTCATCTTCTTCTTACTCTTTTTTTGCCTCTCTTGACACTATATCTCTTCCCAAAATTGTTCATGAGGCCTTATCTCATCCTGACTAGTAAGTGACAATGATAGAAGAAATTAATGCTCTAGATTTTAATGGTACTTAGAATTTAGTGGATTTACCTACATAAAAAAAGGCTATCAGATGTAAGTGAGTATTTTCCATTAAAGTCTATTCTAATAGCTCAGTAGCTTATCTTAAAGCTCACCTTCTTGTTGAATGTTATCCTCAGACTTATGGTGTGGACTATTTTGATACTTTCTCTCTTGTGGCAAAGTTGAACTCATTTCGTTTGTTTATTTCTATAGTTGTTGCCCATTGTTGGCCCTTATATCAGTTAGACATAAAAAAAAAATGCATTCTTATATGAAGACTTGTAGGATAAGGTTTATATGGAGCAACCACTTGGGTTTGTTGCTCAGGGAGGCATAGGAAAATGTGTCATCTTTAAAGATCTCTATATGGTTTGAAACATAATCATCTTGCCTAGTTTAGCAAATTTAGATAAGCACTTGAATAATTTAGAATTAGTAAGAGTAAGTCTAATCACTTAGTTGTCTACAAACACTGTACATTTGACATTATCATTCTTGTTGTGTACTTAAATGATATTGTTATTATTGGCAGTGATGTATGGGAATTTCATCTTTGAAAATATTTCTTCATAACTAGTTTCAGATGAAGGATTTAAGAGTATTAAAGTACTTCTTGGGAATTGAGGTGACAAGGAATAAGAAAGGTATTTTTTTATCTCAAAGGAAATATGTGCTTGACTTGTTGCCTGAAATTGGGAAACTAAGGGCTAAACCATATAATGTCTTTATGTCACCTAATTTGTAACTCACAAAAGATGGATATTTGTTTGAAGATCCTATGAAGTGTAGAAGACTAGTTGGGAAATTGAACTATCTTATGATAACTCATCCTGATATTGCTTATTCAACTCTGACAGTTCATCACTGGGCTTGTTTAGAGCAGATTTTATGTTACTTCAAGGAGCTTCTAAATGAGGAATATTGTACAAAAAACATGGTCACACTCAAATAAAGTGCTTTTTAGATGCAGATTGAGCAAGATCTAAGTTTGAGAAAAAAAATTCACCATAGGCTATTGACGTTTTGTTTGAGGAAAATTTATCTCATAGAAGAGTAAGAAATATAATGTTGCATCTCACTTGAGTGTAGAATCAGAATACAACCTTATGCCCTAATCTGTGTGTGAAATAATGTAGATATATAAGCTAGTGAATGAAATTGGTCTCAAAGATTCAAAGCCAGCAAAGTTATATTGTGATAACCAAGTAGCTCTTTATATATCTTCTAATCCTATTTTTATAACGAACTAAGCATATTGAGATTGATTGTCATTTCGTTTGTAAAAAGGTGCATTAAAACTTAGTTTCTACAAGATATATGAAGACTAGAGAACAACTAAGAGACCTATTCGCAAAAGCTTTAAATAGGACTCAAGTTGAATATCTTTGTAATAAGCTAGGTATGATTGATTGATATCTAAGCTCTAGTTTGAGGGCAAGTGTTACAAATTATGTATACAATCATGGGGATTTATTGTTAAGATTAGATTGATCGTAGGGATCAATAATGTGATTAGATTATAGATTAATATCCCTTATGTGTTTAGATTTTTGTCAAAAAATGATTTAAAATTAGGCTTATTTCTTTTTTTGCTTTATTATTAGAGGTCACATATTTCTGAGTTTAAATATTAAAATGGTTAGTCATTATTGTTACTAAGATTATATTAGTGGGCATAATAAAATTTGATAGTTGCTTTAGTGGTGCTTAATTTATTTTTGACAGTTAACTTATATATAGGCAGGTCATTTCAGTTTTATATATCGCAATCATCAAATAACAAGTATGAGTGTCATGACTTTCTTTATCTCTATTAATGTCTTTGTTATTTTTCATTTATTTTTAATAAATTTGGTACCAAAACACTTTTAAGAGAATGATTAGAAATAAAATACATAAGTTGAGTGAAATGCTAAAGAGGAAGTGCAGTGACTAGCAATAATAATGCAATGAGTACTATATAATCACCCATTCTTATATTTAAAGGAGAAGGTTACGAATTTTAGAATTTTTGTATGAAAACTCTACTTAAATTTTACAATTTTTGGGACTTGGTAGAATATGAGTATCCATGAAGAAAGCAGGTTATAGGAGAACAAGAAGAAAGATTATATGATAATGGTGATCATTCAATAGTGTGTCTATGATAAGTCTTTTCACAAAATACAATGTTGACCACATCAAATCAAGCTTGGTCGATTTTACAAAAGTAATTTCAAGGTAACTTAAAGGTTACTGTAATGTGATTACAATCATTCAATGTGACTTTGAAACCTTGATTATAAAAATTGGAGGATTAATTCTTAATTTTTTAATTAAAAGCAATGATAATATTCTATCGAAAGGGATCCTATAATGACATATGATTATTTAGAAGGTACTCAGAGGCTTGACTCTAAAATTTGATCATGTAGTAATTGTCATACAAAAATCTACAGAGTTGCCAAAATTTTCATTTAATGAACTAATGGTTTCTTTTCAAGTTTATTAGTCGAGAGTTAATAATCACTTTAAAAGAATGAAGAGAAGGCATTACAAGTGAAGGACATTGCTAAAATTGGAAAAGGTGAATGTTTAATAAGTATATACTATGAAAGAGGAGGATTTTTTGTTTATAGTAATGGAAGAGACAAAGGTAGATATAGTGAGCAAAGAAACACCAAGAATTTCATTCAGTGTTGTCATTATAGGGGATATGAACATGTAAAGGTTGATTGCTGGTACATACACCAAAATGTAAAATTTTCAATAGAGAATAAAGAAAGTAAGTTTTTACGGCTTATTTTAATCCTAACCATAAGCCAGGCGATTTGCAGTTTATAGATAGTAGCTATTCAAATCATATAATAATTGTAAAATCTATATTTCAAGAGCTTAATGAAACACAGAAGATGAAGGTGCGACTTGTAAATGGCAAAAAACACGTGAAAAGGAAAGGTACAGTGGGATTAAAAATTGCCATAGTAAACTTAGGTTTTTACATAATGTCCAATTTGTACCCAATTTAAGATATAATCTATTTAGTGTTAGGAAACTAATGGCTAGTGGATATTTTATATTATTTAATCAAGATACTTATGCTATCAAAGATAAGCAATTAGGCCTAGTGATAATGAATGTCAAGATGACTCAAAATAAAAATGTGTCATTCGAAGATTCAAAAGTGGAAAGTTATATTCTTGCTATTGATGGAAAAATGATCCAAAGATATGATATTTTCAATATGAGCATCTTAACATTAAGGGTATAAAATTGCTAAGCAATAAATGTATAGTTCTTAGATCAAAATTAGATTTATTAATTTATGTGAAGGGTGTATATATGAAAATCAATCTAGAAAGTTGTTTCTTGTTAGAAAAACTTAGAGAGCTTTAAAATGCCTTAAATTAATTCATGATTTTTATGTGGGCTTATGTAAACAAAGTCATTTTATAAGAATCATTACTTCTTGCCTTTTACTAATGATTATAGTCAATAATTTGTACTTATTTTCTAGAAAACAAGTTAGAGAATTTTGAGAAGTTCAAGTACTTTAAAGTTAAAGTGGAGAAACAAAATGGATCTTACATCAAAGTATTTGACACTAATAAAGGTGGAAATTTCTTGCCATTTAACCATCTTTGTGAAGAACATGGTGTTTATGGGGAGTTGACAACTCCTTGCAATCAAAAACAAAAATGGTGTCACTAAGCAAATGAATTAAATTGTTGTAGATGATAATAAGTACGCTATAATAAATGAATTTTTAAGGTAGAAGTCACTTAATATATTTGCGTTCATTACTTATGCTTTGGTAAATTCTCAAGTTTATTAAAAACTTAATGAAAAATTTGAAGATTTTTATTTTCATTGGTTATTATACTTAATCCAATATAGATTATATAACCCTCACAGTGGTAAGATTTTGATAATAAGGGATGTCGTATTTGATGAAAATGCAAGTTGGATTAGTATACAAGTGAAGAGAAAATGTAAGAACATGTTCATATAGTCAATGGAGTCTCCTCAAATTCAAATCAAGAGCTAACTTTAACAAACTCACTAACTGGTTCCTCTATTATATCATCAAATTCATTTCCTTCAGCATCGCCAAGCTTTCCATGTACACCTCAAAATTGAAACTCTTCATTCACCCTTGAAGAGCCTTTAGAAGAGACACAATTAAAAATATATATAGATTTTTGACTAATATATATGTATTGTGTCAATTTGCTCTTATTGTTTCAAATCTTATAACCTATGAACAAGCAATTAAAAAAGAAGAATGATATATAATAATGGTGGAAGAATTGAAAATATTCGAAAAGAATAGAATAGAAGATGATGGACTTAATGGAAGGTAAAATTGCAATTGGTTTGAAGTGGGCATTTAAAATAAATTTTGATATATATGGAAACAAACAAAATTTGAAAACATGACTTGTGACAAAAGGATATACACAACAACATGTTATTGACTTTGAAGACAACTTTTCTTTAATAGCTCATTTTGAAACTACAAGGAATATTCTATAATTGGATGTACAAATATAATTTTAATTTTATCCATTTATTGTCACGTTAACTTTCTTAAATGGAGATTTACAACAAGAACTCAACCATAACAATTTTTAATAAAAGGAAAAAAAATACAAAAGTGTATAAGTTGAGAAAGGCACTGTATGAATTAAAGTAGGTTCCTCGGGTATGGTGCAACAAAATTAATCGATATTTCTAGCAAAATGAATTTAGATAAGTGTGAATGATCCCACTGTGTATGTGAAGAAGGAATGTAAAAATAATTTCAATTATTATTTGTCTATATATTGATGATATCATTTATACAAGATCCTCTAATATCCTAAGGATCTTCTCAATAAATTGTAAGTTTGTAGTTACATAGATTAATATTAATGAAAAATTATAGCAAGAAGATTGAGTATAAATGGCTAATGTTTACATAATTTATTATACCACCTTAGAGTGCGCTGTCTTTTGTTCTATTTCTTGTAGTTTCTTTTCTAATTTTTTTTCTAAATTTTGAATCTATTGGAATTGTTGTATATTTTCTTGACTTATTTGTTGTAATAAATGTATAATAGTAATTTGCTCTTATATTATTTCACTCATTTTTAGTTCTAGAGTTTCTTGTTGATCTTTTAAGTCTTTTAGAAGATGTGTAACACTCATAAGGTATGTTGAATGTATGTTGTTAAATCATCAATTTGTTTTTGAATTTCGTCTAATTTTTTTTTATTTTCTAAAGTAGGAATAATGGGATCAGTTATTCTAATTTTTTTCTTTATTGTCAGGTTTGATAAATTGAAGAGGTTTTGTTATTTTCATTAATTGCAATCTTAATAATGGAGCGGAAGTAGAAGAAGTTGGGTGATCAAAGAATGAATGTCTTCTAGGTATATTATCTATAGAAATAGGATATTGAATGTCTAGTAAGGGTCTTAATTTTGTTCTAAAATTAGTTCCTACTTTTGCTACATCATTAAATAATTGATCTAAGTATATTTTGTCTGTATTTTTAAATTCTATACTATGATGGGAATTTGTTAGAGCATAGCTTATTTGATAAGTAATTGAAAATGGGTATTGTCCATGGGTAATTAGATCTTCTCTATAGAATTTGTAAGCAATAGTTATAATGTCATCTAGATTTGGTGATTTTAAGGGAATTCCTAATTTTAATCTAGTATTGAATTTAATTTTTCCATAAGCTAAATTACCGTTCATCATTCCTATAATTTGATCATTTAAATGTTTCATTTTTTCATCTACGATTACCATTCTAATTGGTGAATCTATTCCTTTTTGAAAAGTAGATTTTAATAGAATCTGTATTGTTGATAAATGAATATAACCTATTTTCATTCGTTTATCTTCAGGTATCTTTTGTAATTGTTTTGAGATTTGTTCTTGATCAATTAAGTTAATTCTAATATGTCCCTTATATTGATCCATTCGGATAGGTGTTTCGTGAACCATTTTTCCAAAATAAATAATATTTTTTTGATCTAATATTTGTTTAAAGAGTGAAGACTATATATCTTGAACTGATTTTAGGTTTAATTGTGTCTTAGCTATTTGGCTTTGTTTGTCATTAGATAAAATTGTATTAATATGGAAAGTTCCTAATGATTTGGTTAGTTCTAAATTACCTACATCTAAGATTGTTGATTCTTTTTGTTTTGGTGACTCTGCCATAAAGTTTTATTGATTATGAGTATGGAGTAGATGATTATCTAATTTTCTTTCTAAAAATGTTAGTTCGTTGATATAAAAATTATAAACTTGTTGAGCTAATTCTAATTGATCCTTTATAGGTTGTAAAGTTTCGAGATGAGTAATAATAGAACGAAGATAAGAATAACTATGTTCATAATATTTAAAGTCATTATAATGTTTAGTTCGAAAATGTTCTATATATTGTATATGATCTTCTAATTGAGTACAAATGGAACATTTAGAGTTTGTCATTCTAAATTATGATAGCTAATGTTTGGGATTTCAACTAAATCTAATAAATGTTGAAATAATAGTTTAGCGAATTTATATATATCATACATTTATATAAAAAGTCATATAATTGATGAGAAGGACAAATAAAAAGACAACATACTAATAAAAACAGTAAAATGGGTAAAACATAAATAATAGTTATGCATATAACATAGATAAAAATTATAAAATGCATAAGAGGATGCATGCTAGTCAATGAGTTGATTGATTTCTTTAATATATTCTTTTCTGGTTTGTCTATTGTTATCTCTAATATGTTTTAGGAAGAGAAGCATTTGAGTAACTTCGATTTATAAAGGATAATTCTGATGGGTTTTAGCTAAATGTAGATAAGATTCATATTGTGTTATCCAAGTTGTATGATTTTCTTCAATTTCATCACAAAGTTTAATCATATTTTTAATAGATTTGGTTTCAAAATACATTATTGCTGAAAGAGGGAATACAAGAGTACTGATTACAAAAAGTTGTGCTTAATTAATAAGATCTTTCATAAGACCTAAATAAAACTTTCTTATCTGTTGGATAATAGTTTTCTAATTCAATTAGTCTACTTGTATCTTGCAATAATTCCATCAATTTCTCATGGATAATAGGGTCTTTATTAGTTTCGAGTTATGCATGAGCATGCTTGTTTCGAGCGTGATACTTGATAATCATTTCATCTAAATTGTCTTCTCTGGTGTAGGTTTCCTTAATGAGTGTTTTTAATGATCTTTTTCGTTCAAAATAACCTGTAGCCATATCTAAATGAATTGCAATGATTATAAGTAATGAGTGATGAGTGATTATATCTTATGAATATATGAAAATAATAATTGAATGCACATAGGTTAGATTTGAGCTTGAAACAAAAGTAATTTACTTAGCATACCTGATTCTCTGTTTCTGCTTAATGCCAATCCTCAGGCGAACGCGATTTAAAAAGAAGGTGTGTACTAAGAAAACTGATTTTATTTCAATTTGAAAGCTCTGAAGAGCCTAAGGTTACATTATATAAACAAACGGGGAAAGAAAAGGCCAAAACATTTGAGGCTGAGAAAAGAAAAAGAAAGATTCCTAATGTGACTAAAGTAAAGCTAAAGGCTAAGATGCCTGATTGAGATGACTAAAGAAAAAATAAAGTAAAAGAAAGATTCGTACGAAAAAGGAAAGACAAGATATAAAGAAAAGTAAAGGACAATAATTTACATAATTTACAGACGGTAACGGGCCTACATTGAGGTTGATTCCTTGGATGCTTCTGGCTTTGCTTTATTCTTCAATTATTGCATCATCTGAGCACGTGTCTGGTTCCTTTTGGCTAGAAGAGGGACAATGAGTGCATTGGTGTTTAGGATGATCTTGGAGTTGTTTGCAGATAGTATGCTTCCATGACTCGGTTAATTCGGTGAAAATACCATCCATGGTTACAATGGTTGGGTAAATTGTTGAATAATCTGCAATGCTTTTGGGGTGATTTGATTTTTGTAGGACGAAATCATTAATAAATTGGGTCCTTTATAATTGATCTTGATCATAGAATCTGAAGTAATACGTGTACACTGGCTAAATACTATATCTAAACAATGCAGGTTGAATTGATTAATTGTCTCCCATAAAAATCCATGCTTGGGTGGATCATTAATAGGTGGATAGGTTCCGTTGCGAAATTCCAATTTGTAAAAAGGCAATCCTTGAGATTTTTATTTCTGCATCCTTGATTGATTTTGCTTCCTTGAAAATGGGATAGCTGCTATAGATTTTGATAAATATCTCTCAGTCTTTGGCAAATCTTTCCTTGTAGTTGCGAACACATTTTTCATAAATGTCCCACCTTGTTTCTTGACTTTCAAAGTAGCCAAATACTCTAGGCGATACTTAACATATGCATCCAATGCATTAGCATCATCAATTCCCTCATGAGGCTCTTCCTTCATGGGTTTATCAATCACATCGATAAGTTTTTCATGCATGAGAACAATTCTCATATTGCGGTACCAATCATCAAAATTGTTACCTGCTAGCTTGTTAGCATCAAGAATACTTTGCAGTGATATGGTAGACATTTTTGAGAAATTTAATAAAAGAGAAAACACCAAACTAGGAACACAATCATATATCATTAAGATACGAACTTTTATCTCAATGATATAAAATCTTTAAAACATGAATGAGCCCCTTAGTTATCAAGTCGTTACTCATGCATAATTAAAGAGTGATAAATTGCCTCTTTTATCATATAAACTTTTATAGTAGACTCAATATTAAATAGTTCCCTGGTTGTCAGGTCGTTCCTATTTGTTTAATTTAATCCTCCAAATGACGGTGAATTAATTAATTTTATACTCCCTAGATAGTCTAGGCCAAAAAATATAAAATTAAATATTTTTTTCTCACACATACATTATATGCAATAGAAAATATTATTTATCTCTGCACTACAAGTTACCTGTTTATCAGGTCATCAGGTCATTTCTTGTAAACAAAAATAAATATTATTATTTACTTGGGTGGAAAATTCTTTTTGATAAATATCATATATTATATCAAAATAAATTCAATAATTTTAAAAGTCAAGATTTTATGTTATTAAAACAATTTTAATAATATTAATGAGCATATCATCATTTTTTAAAAATTTCTGATAACAATTAGCAAAAAATTAAAAATTTGTCAAAAACTTTTCATTTGCTTTTAAAACTGTATTTGTGCGATAACACTGTTAAACGCTTTTCACCAAAAGCCAACTTAATTGAGAATGTCTATCTATCTAGTTCCAAAGTTTACGCACACAGCATATATATGTCAGACTCGTAGCATTAACCATCGTACAAAATGCATTAAATGAGTGTGGCATTAAAAACGCAACAACGAATAAATGCATTACATGATTTTACTATATTCCTTTAGTCCCATGCTAAAGCATACATACAATATCTATTCAAATGCATTTAACTAAAACCTTTTAAAACATCCTTTTATAAAACACTGAATTCTCTTCCATTTAAATGTACAAAAACCATTAAAAGCATTTAATGTTTTACTGTGCATGAACAACATTTGTCCAATGCTTAGGTAATTGCCTTAGCACGATATCTGTATATATATACTACTAATTCTTCAATTTCGTTATTTCAATGAAAACTGAGGAAAGAAATTATATACTTACAGAATATTATAGACGTGTTTCAGTTTTAGTGAAACCCATTTCAAAATACGACTAAGATTTTCTCATGCATATTAAAAGAACATCTTTCACATGTTAAATAACACAATAAAATACACAAATCAGTGGTCGTGTGTC
>JANSVA010000218.1:10289333-10301873 GCA_025504915.1 Erythroxylum reticulatum | reverse complement strand
TCTAATAGATACTATTACATATATATTGATCTAACCGGATCATTAAAGTCCTTATTTGATGATCATATGATCAAGAATATTTTTAGATTAAATTTTAAAGACTTGACTCTTATTATCATAATCTCCATTATGATGACAAGTGTATAAATTTAATCAAGGACTTATTATATTAGAATAAAAATAATAAACGTAATATGATAATAAAATCATTTGCTATATTATTAATCAAAATTAATAATCACAAAACTAAAGTATTTAATCTATTACATAACGATTGAGTTATGGGTATAATTCCAACAAAATCGAACTTCAAGACCAGCAAGAGAGAATAACAGAGATATTTTGTAAAAATAAAGCAGCAATCCCCGTAACAAAAAACTTTAACATTTTATAGGAGAACGAATTATATCCATATTTGTTTCCATTTTATTTCTTATTTGATTAAGAAAGAAAAGATAATTTTGAAGTATTGTAGCAGCTGTAAAGAGCTGGCTAATCTATTAATTAATGCAGGTCTTTGTCCAAAGAGAAATTCTACTACTTTAAAGTTTTATTTGGTGTTTAAAACTTTGAATCGTAGGGAAAGGTTAAAAAATGATTCAAAGTCTGACTTGTTCCTATTAAACTATTAGTAAAGTCCATATTTTTTTAATTTAACTAGTCGAATAATTAATTGCTATTATTGATAAACTACACCAGTGAGTAAAATGATACTTGTTAATTCTTTTATGGTTGCGTAAAATTCTTTCAATTTATTTTTTTTTTGTTATAAGCCTATACATATCTTAAGTTTGAGCATTTTGACTTTTTAAAACCTTTGTTGGTCTCTATGTTTTGTTTATTTTTGGTTTTCTTTTCAACAATTTTGGGATCTATATTTATTTCTCATTTTCTTTTCAACAATTTTGAGATTTAGAAGACATTGAAATGTTCTACTTATATTTTCCGTTGTAGTTTTCAATTTTTAATTTCTTGTTTATGTTTTTCTTTCGATTAAAGACAAAAATTTATTTAGTTGTTAATATTAATGTTGTTATTGATAATAATTACATATCAAATAAAATATAAAGATAAATTAATTTTAATTAAATAAATTTATTTATTCTCTTATATAATTTTTGTTAAATTATTAATAAAATTATGTTATTTTAATAAATTAAATAATTTTAAAATCAAAATTTTATTTATAAATTAATATTTATTTGAAATATATTTTAATTATTAAATCAAAACTTATTTGAATATTTAAATATTTTAAATTTAATTATATTTGTTAATAATTATTATAATTTAATTACATATAATTTAATTATTAATAACTTTTTTTAATTAATTTTAATTTATTAAATATATAATCTTGAGTTAAAATATTCATAATTTTTATTTAAAATTTAAAATTAAATAATATATATTTAAATAATAATAAATCACATTATAAAAAAGAAACAGTAAATAAAAATCACAGTAACCAAAGCCAAAATCAAATCTTAAAAATTCAAACAAACACTTTTTTCTTACTAAATTTGAGAACAAAATTAAAAATTAAAAATTAAAAATTAAAACAGAAACAAAAACTCCTCGACTTTTTAGTATAACGTCATCAACGTTTAAAGAAGCAATGAGAGTATTATTCGTTTCTGGGGTTTTGATGTATCGTGTTAGTTCACTATAGCATAGCTCCTCCTGAAACCTTGCATTAAGAAATAGTCGAGTATAAATATAAATAAATATTTATAGACCAAAAATGATGCTGATGGTATTTACTAAAGAATAATTAGGAAATAAATATTTTGAAGTAATTGGAAAAGTTGATATTGATTGCATACAAGAATGAAGGGAACTGTTTTAAAAGAAAGAGTATCAGTAATATTACTGCTGCATTGGCAAAAGAAAGTTTTGTACTGGCCAGCGACGTCAAACCTCGATTAGAATTGTAATTTTTAAAAAATTAAAAAATCATAAAATTTCTTCAATATAAACTAATAATTGCTTATATATAAAAATAAATATAAGACGGTAGACTTATTATAGATTACATAATTAAATTCATTATTTTAACATAATTTAAATGTACTCAATAAATATTTTAAAATTTATATATTTGGTATTAAAAATACACATTTGAAAAGTCATTAAATAACATTTGAAATTAAATTTACTCATTATAAATGCATAATTCTTGGCTTTACATATATTTTGTAATTTTATAAAATTTAGAGAATATTTTTTAGTTTTAAAAAATCATCGATACTTATACCGTACCGTTTCGGTAATTCATGACATCGGATATGCCAAGAAAGTAGGATGGGCACTAGAAATGATTTAGTAGTTTGTTGGAATAATTTCTCACTTGTATATTTGAATGATTTCAGAAGAGAGGAAAACATTTGAATGATTAGTATATTTGTAGTTAAACCAAATCAGGCATTTCCAACCTTTTTGGGATGTCTGGATCTAGAACAATCCAGAAAATGTAGGTTGTAAATAAACGACCTTCTGGTTCCCTTTAAGGCGTTATCTCTGTCCCTCTTTTAGATTTTCACCTTCCTCAGTGCCTCTACGGCTCACTGTTAATTTTATTTTTTTATTTACTTTTACAGATCATCGAAACTCGATAAATTTTATTTTCATTACTAATAAAAAATTTCGTTTAATTGAAATAAATAAATTTCAAATATATTAATTTATGGAATGATTTTTAATATCATTATAAATAACAATATTAATTTTGATATGCGTTAATTAATAAGTATTAATTTATAATTATAATAATCTAAAATATTTATCTAATTAATTTAAAATTTATTTATTATTAATAATAAAATACGTTTATATTAATATTATTAATCATTAACATGTTTTTATTTTTTAAGGAAATGAAAATTACAAAAGACATGATCAGCCTATTTTCTTGTCGCGTCAAACACCAGAAGCGGCGTCGTGGCGGCCAACCTCCCAGCGACGTCGTAGTTTCTGCAACCGTGGCAGTAGTTGGTTGGCAAGTCTAGGGAGCACCAAGCGTGGAGGACACGAGCCGTGTCTGTACCTAATAGCGACATTCGAACACGTTTGTTTATAATTTACTGATCGATAGGTAAAATAAATTTTAAAAAAATTGAAAGGATTGGATAGAGAAAAGGAGGTGGTGGCTCGTGGAAAGCACAATTCTGGGGTCGGTTATTGGTGATGACACAAGATCAGGTTTATTGAGGAAAACCAGCTAGTGCCCACTCAACGCAAATCCAATCTTAGTTTCCGTAGCTGATTTTGATCTGAAATAGATATTTATACAGAGGTAAAAGAAGAAGAATTGGAGGAATATGGATCCGTGGAAGAAGGCAGCAAATGATTTTTCTCAATCTGTTCCGCCTTCTACTTCTCTTCAGAACTCTGCCCATGAGTCCAGGTCCTCTTGGATTCGTTCCTGTTGATTGACTTTCTTGATTACACGCGATGTCTCTGAAAAGTACTTGTTGACTCTGTTGATTTCCATTGTTTCTTTTCTATCATTGTGCACTTTTTGTCTGTTGGGGAGCTCTCTTGTTTTGGGTTGGTGGAATGGATTAAAGTTTGTGCCTTTTTTGGCTGTTATCTCCATTTGGTGGTTTTTAATGCAATTCTCTTCTCGTGTTTGATTATTGACGTTTACATTTGGTTCAAGTTTGTCAATTTATGGGTAAATCTTGATCTTGTGGGAGGTGTCCCCATTGCAGACAAAAACCTGAAGTAGAAGTTAAGGACCCGTTTGCTGCTAGGAAAGTTCAGAAAGCAGACAGGGAAAAGTTGAGGAGGGATAGGCTCAACGAACAGTTTCAAGAGTTGGGCAACGCGCTAGGTATTTTTATTGATGTTGCTAACGTTCTCCGCAATATCTATCCCCGATCGGCTAACTGACAATGTAGTGTGATGCTTCTTGAATATTCTTTCTTCCTACTTAACCTGCATAGTTGCGTATTGTCTGGTTGAGAATGAATTAACTGGTCGAGTAATGAAGTTCTTTGTGATCTAAATTTATTTAACGTTTGCTTTATCAAGCTGATGGATGTTATAGTTTTAGGTGTTTGTTGGCTTATGACTTTGATTACGGAGATCCTATACCTAGGAAATGTCGTTTTGAATAATTGTATTCGACTCCTGACCTTTTAGAATTTTCTGTCTCTCTCTCTCTCTCTCTTTTTTTTTTTCGTGTTCTGAAGAACTTAAGGTTTAGCTTGCTTGTTGACACTCTCCAGCGACTCTGGTTGTCTTTGTAGAAAGGAATTTAATTGATTGGAAAAAATTGAAAACAAAAATTGTATGATTACACCATTGCATAGTTATACTTTTCTTGTGGCTCCAGACCCAGATAGACCCAAGAATGACAAGGCAACCATTTTAACAGACACAATTCAAACGCTGAAAGATCTCACAGCTGAAGTTAATAGGCTAAAAGCCGAGTATACAGCACTGTCAGAAGAATCACGTGAGGTGATTATCTCTACACATATAGTGATTGTGATTCTGATGCCTTAGAGATTGTTAATGTGATTGCATAATTTGAATTCACAGCTAACGCAGGAAAAGAATGAACTCAGGGAAGAGAAAGCTTCTTTAAAATCTGACATTGAGAGTTTGAAGATTCAGTATCAGCAAAGGTGTAGGATTATGTTCCCATGGGCTGCTGTTGATCATTCCCTTGTTATGACTTCACCTTATTCATATACACTTCCTGTACCTGTACCTCCAGGTACAATTCCAATGCACCCATCAATGCAGCCATTTCCTTTCTTTGGAAATCAGAATCCTGGTACCATGCCTGGTCCTTGTTCAACCTTTATCCCATACCGAACCCCTGCCAGTCCCCTAAATGATCAACCTTCGGCCCAATATGCCTCTACTTCCCATGTTTCAAGCAGACAGGATTCTAAGAGTAAGTTAACTGATAATGAAAAATGCAGCAATATAAGAAGATGTGAGGATTCAAATGATGTAGCTACTGACCTTGAACTCAAAATACCTGGATCATCAGAAAGAAAAGGCAAGCAATCACGAAGCAAGGAAAGAAACCTCACTACTGTTAGTTCCTCGAGCAGGTTTTCATCATCTCAAGGTCTACAGGATAGCTCCTCTAACAGTGTAGGGGATGTGCCAAAAACCAATAGCTGAATTTGCTGATTCAGTGCCATTGACATTCTTAAATGGCTGCAAGAGAGCTGGTAATTACTATGAGGAACGATGAGTTTGAGCTTTATTTCTGATGTGGCATCATTCATGACCATGTCATAGATTGTGAAGGGATTTTTACTTCTCTGGTAAGAATTATTTGCAATTGGGAAAGACCCTCGTTTTGGAGGACACCATGATCTTGACCCTTGCACATGGGGAAGACATCTGCAGCTGCCACTGCATTAAACTCATCAGCAAATGCTTCTTAAGCTTTTAGTGTCTGATCGTCATTGACGTAGTGGGTGCATGAACTCCGTGTTAATTGTCTGTTGTAAAGTGCTTGCATTTAGTTGGTAAAAGTAATTAGCTTCAAATGGCCCTTTACAATTGACAAGTTATTTGATGTATTCATGTCCCAATTCACCTTAATCAATTCCTCAATGACTGGAAGCAGCCTTGAAAATTTTCGAATTGGTTAGCCAGGAACTGGTTAAGGAGGTTGGTAGGTAAAATTGTGTTGGCTAATAATTAGGCAGGAAGCCGGAGCCACGTACATGACCGAAATGAATTACATTATTCCCATCTTTCAGTGGTGTTGAGTTTATTACATCTTTCAATGGAAATCTGATAAATTTGGCAGAAGAAGCCATACGCTTTGCACTGTTTAAGTACATTTGCAAGATCTTTAACAAAGCCAATAGGTGTAAGTGAAGAAACATTTGGTTAACCTAAAATGGTGGAGCTGCTATTGGCAGCGCTTCTTCGTATGCTAGATCTTTCGCTCTTGGCTGTAAAAGTGGTATCTTTTCTCCCCCTCCTTAATCTGCCTGTTCCCATGAAATTTAATTCGGCGGAAGAACCAGTGAAGCAAACTGAAGGCAGCTCCAAATATTCTAATTTTTGGTTTAATATAATTGAAAATTTTCTTTTAATCTGTAATATAATATATATATACATATATAGATATATATATTATGTTTGGTTCTATCCGCTTCATAGGAAAATTTCTTAATTGAAATTTAATAAAAATTTTGAGAAAATGAAATTAAATTGTGTTCTTTTAATAGTTTATTTTTCTATATTTTTGATCTTATGTCTCTTCACATGAGTCATTTAAAAATAATCTTCTTATTTATTAAGAGTAAATTTATGTATTATTGAACCTCTCCAGATCCCACATTTTAACGTGATCCTAATATTTATTTTTGATAATTTAATATTGCATTTTATTTCTTTAAAAAATAATTAAATAATATTACAAAACTTTTAATAGTTTATTATAAATCAGTTTCATAATCCACCTATTTATATTTTAAAATAAAAAAGGGCGAGTTTCACTAAAAAAAAATTCTTAAAAGAAAATTAAAAAAAATGCTGAAGGATATTTCCAACTTAAACTTCCATTAAAACATTGATTTTTATTGTACGGAATGTACGTTTAGACTTACACCAATGGACTAATCTGCAACTGATCACTATCTACCAATTTGAGATTCAGAAAGAGGAGCTTTGAGATAGCAATCACCACAGCAATTATGTCCTGGCTTTAAGACTTGTTTGTCCTTCAGAGGAAAAACACAAACCCAACTTCTGTTACGTCCTCATTTGTCTGAATCCTCAAAACTCCAGTCAGTCTCCAACTAAATCAAGGAACCCGGTTGAATACAAGGATTCTGGCGACTACATGAACCAATGCTTGCAGTTCTTAAAAGTTTGCGGAATTCTTGAAGGCTTATTTTGCCATCTTTATCAATGTCTGCCTCCTCAAGCAGTGGATCAATGGAACCTTTTAAGCCAATATGCTACAAAGTTAACATCAGTTAGATATGTCTAATGATTTTACTCTTTCGTTGCCTAGGAGAAGGCTCAAATATAGAAGCAGGAAGGGAACTATGACAGAGACATCCTACTCACCATTCTAAGCTCCTCTGGGGTAATATATCCATCTTTATCAAGATCAAATTTATCAAAGGTAGCTTGTGAACTTTGTTGCCACTTTTCAGAGTTATGTTCCTCCAATTGATGCACATGTAGGGCAGCCGCAACAAACTCAGAAAAATCAACAAGTCCATCTGTGTTAATGTCAATCTGCATTAAATAGTAAAATAATAACCAAGTGTTTTAGTAATTGCAGGAGCAACATTCATACTACATCAGAGACCACAACTTGTAACAAATTTTCTCTCCGGAAAATGAAAATAACAATTATCACACAAGGATCTGTTATTTGACTGAAATTTCTCTCTAAAAGGGCATATACGGTAACCATGCCTAATGGGAAAGAAGACCCCCCACATCCATAGGGAATGGTCACTCTTCAACTATTTACTGCCTTATCACTATTGAAGGTTGGGATACAACCAGAAACATAAGACCATTTCTCTGTCCTTACCCCTCAGCTAATTACTGCCAGGACCAAAAAACGAGTTAAAGGCTAAAAGATCATTTCTCTGACTTCAGAAAACATATACTTGGAAAGAAAGCGTACGTAAAATTCCTGCTTACCGCTTGAAGAATTTCAAGGACACGTGCATCTTTCATCTTCCATGGAAGATCTTTTGCAAGAGCCTGAATTAAGTATTTCAAATTAACCAGGTCAAGTAAAGCTACATTTAGAAATGGAATTCATATCCAAGGACAAACATTAAAGGTTTCACGAGAAGAAGAGTACCTGTCTCATCTCTTCAAGACTAATTGCACCATTCTTATCCACATCAATTGCAGCAAACTGATCCTTTAGATCAGCCAGCTCCTCTTCATCAATGGTGCTAGCCAATGCCTGCCAGGTATCAACTATTTGTTACATAAAGGCTAAAGTACAATGAAGACAAAAAAAAAAAAAAAAGGGTAGGAAAGAAAAGAATAATGGAAGAAAAATTCTTCCAGCCATAAAAATCTAGCAAAATGGGACTTGGTATTACCCTTAGAGCAAACTGTTTCAAACGACTGTAC
The DNA here is from genome assembly GCA_025504915.1 of Erythroxylum reticulatum. NCBI lineage: Eukaryota > Viridiplantae > Streptophyta > Magnoliopsida > Malpighiales > Erythroxylaceae > Erythroxylum > Erythroxylum reticulatum. The sequence continues at coordinate 10,293,776 of JANSVA010000218.1, read as the reverse complement.
TTCACAAATTGTCGCAAGTTGCTCAGGACGGATATGTCAATTGGGATCTCAGAGGCATTTCCTCCTTCTCTGACCCATGGATGTGCTAGAAATGTCAAAACCAGTAAGAACTTCACAATTCAAAAAGGAATGTATACGAAAGGTAAATTGTTTTAGAACCAACAAAACATCTCTATCTGCCAGAAAGAGACTTTTTGAACACATACATAGGGCTTGAGCAGCAGTAAGTCTGGCACTAGGATCCTTCACCAATAACTTCTTCACAAAATCTTTTCCACTATTGCTTATGCTTGGCCATGGTTTACGGCGAAAATCAGGTTTTTTCCTTAGAACCTGCAAATATTAGACGTTAGGACATTGTATAACACATCTAACTATTAACAGCGTCAAGAAGATAGAGCGGCAGGATAAAGCGGTGACGGTAGGGACTGGATCAGGGTTGTATCATGTTGATTCGGACAAACAAGCCATGACCTGAAGCTCAGATTAACTCCAGCGTCTTGTTACAAAGAAAGAAGAATATGGTGGAAGAAAGGATGTTTTTAAGCATGCATATATGACAATAAATAGTGCTAGCACAAGTAGGATTGTTTTACCAAGTCTATTCTCCACATGGCACTGCCTAATACAACATTCACGAAACATGCTCTAAGTCGAGGGAAATACACACCTCCTTAAATATACCATCCTCTGTTTTATCCCAAAAAGGGCGTCTCCCACAAAGTAAAATGTATGTAATGACACCAATGCTCCAGACATCTGATTGAGGCCCAGACTTGCGTCGTAATACTTCAGGGGCAACGTAGTAAGCACTACCAACAATATCTCGAAACTTCTTCCCTTGATTCGAATGCATAATAAAATAGAGGGAGTCAGATAGTTTGACCATAGAATCACAAGGCATGGAAGATTCGCAAATTTCAGATTAAAAAATGGAGCCTTTCTGGCTTAGTCTACCAGTTTGCAACCGGCAGTTGAACTATTAAATAAATAAGCCTCTCATAACCGCATGTAGAGTTTCCTTTTTGCTCTAATCTCCTATGTTGATCCCTTTCTAACAGCTTAATATATATTCATGAGATGGAAATTCTATTCACCTGGCTTTATAAAGTCTGACAAACCGAAATCCGTGGCCTTTAGGGATGAGTCTTCCTTTGATGACTTAAACAGAAAGTTCTGTAAGCAAGAAAAAATGATTTAAAGCTGTTAGAAGCAGGACCTTTTCTGATATATAAGCTAAGCGTATTGAGTCCTAAAAACTTGTGCATACCTCTGGTTTCATGTCACGGTGCACCAAACCATGTAAATGGCATTCTGCTGCCACTTTAAGCATCTGACGTACAACCACCGCTGCATCTTTCTCGGTATAACGGCTGTCCTTCCTGATAGAAAAAGACATGAGCATAATTATCAAGAATGAAAACAGCAGAAATCCGATTTACGTTTAGAATTTCGAAATTCAAAAAATATTTTGCCGTGGACTTGGAAGGAAAAATGCGGATAAAAAAGACTAGACATATTAATTTCTTACTTTGTTAGAATTCGATCCAATAATTCTCCACCCTCACACAACCTAGTAAAAATAGTTAAATACCACATTGTTAAAGAGGATTGCTCAAACAAATAAATGTAACGAACACATGTTGATGGAAAAAAGGCAATTACATGCAAATCTAATAATGGCAACTAAGCATATGAGATTAGCGACAGATTTCCGGGAAAAGAGATTAGTACTTACTCCATCACAATATATACATATGACTCATCCTCGAATGCATTGTAAAATTGAACCACATTCTCGTGGCCACCAAGTTCCTTCAATATCTCAACCTCCCGTTTGACATCCTCAACAGCAATAGGTAAAGCCATCTACCACCAAAGTCAAGGATGGTTACAAAATAGAAATGAACCACCACCTAAACAAATTTCTCAGCACCATATATTTTTCTGAGAGACGAAGCCACAGAAATTGTCTCCAACTTTGTTTTCACCTTAAGTAGTCACAACTTTGTCCAAGCTTTTGAACACTAAATCTGCTGCAGCTAAAAGTCATATAGTAGATTATAGGAGAGGCGAAGATGTCAACCGATCACTTAGCTCTTCAAAGCACCATGAAGCTCACTAAAGAGGGAGTAAATCAAAATAAAAATCACACAGAATAAGTATAAGAGGGTAACTATGATGACAAAAGGTTCTCTTCCGCCTATTTGTGCAATGTGCACCAATAAGCTCCATCCAACGCTACTTTCCCCTGAAGTGGGACACTGAAGATGCACATTTAAACACAACACATATTAGACTTAGGAATGCATCCTAAGTTTGATTACAAGGATGAAACATCATATATCTAGAACGTCATCACTGCTGGCAACACGCATGCAATTAAGGCCTCTCGTCTCAACACAATACCATGACGCCAGGTTTAGATCAAGAAAACGATGTAATAAAGTATGATGTCATATGTCAAGTCAAGAGATATTATCAAACATTCTCCCGATCGTCATCAAGATAAACACAACAGATACCTAAACGACGGTTGATACACAAGACACCAATACTAGAAGTAAAACCGACAATTAAGGAAGGGAATCTTTCTATTTAAAAAGCTAAATACCTCATGAAGCTTGCGATGATATGCAGGAGCAAGAATATTCAGAATCAAACCACCGTTAGTAACAACATACCCATCAATTGAGCAAAAGGTATTAGAAACAAACAAACAAGCAAAACAACTCCCCCTAGATTTCTCCAACATCCCATCAACCGGTAAATCATTTGAAAAACGTGGAAACTAACAAAATTTAAAAAAGTTTCATTAAAAAAAAGGCTCAACTCGGCCATATCGGGAAGAAAGAAATAAAACTAAAGGAGAACGTCATTAGAATTTACCTTGTTTTTCTCAATCCTCTTGACTGCACGACGATCACCACTAGCCTGATCAACGGCGACAAAGGTGTAACCAAATTGCCCATGACCCAACAATTTCCCCATCGTGTACCGCTTATCGAAATCCTTCTCGTACCCAAAATTCGTTCTTTTGCCACATGGGATCATACCATTCTCAAGCTTCGAAGTCTGCTTTCCTTTTGCTTTTAGCTGCTGCTGTTTTTGTTGTTGGTTCATGCGGGTCTCATTATCCTGGGCTAGACGTGAAGTTTCTGCCTTGTTAGTTGACGTTGGCAAAAACGTCGTTTGTTGAGGTTTGGTTCTACCTTTCCGGTTAAGAAGAACGGAGAAGGCGGTCTTGTTGCCGCCATCGCCGTTATCGTTTCCGGTGAAGTTCTGCCGCCGCTGATGGCGGTGGCGGTGGCGGTGGTGGTGCTTATTGGCGTTAGAAGCGATGGCTTTGATTGTGGAGATACAAGCACCCATATTAGTTGGTGAATAACACTTGGAAAAACGACAAAACCTTTGCCATTAAAAAAAAGACAGTATCTTGAAGGAATCCCCGAGAAATGTTGAATTATATAGAGGGTGTTCTAGGAATATGATAATGGACACACCCACTGGATTGGTTGGTTACAGAATTTAATGGAAATGACAGGAAAGAAAGGAGAAGGAAGACAGGTGCAAGAAAAGCAAAAGAAAAAAAAAAAAAAAAGGAAGGTGGCTGGTGGGTCAAATGTGACTATCTTTGTGTTTGCCCTTTTACTTTGAGTATGACTTCTCTTACTTTTAATATCTAAAAGGAAATCATATTATTTGATTTTGATTGGTTCTTTCTCAATTCCAAAGAGATACTAAGGCATGGTGGGTCTATCAATGCACTAAACAACCTTATGCTTTATCGCTTTCCGACCTCTAAAGTTGACAGACAGTGCCCGCTACTGTCTGTGCCGTTTAAATCACTCTATTGTCACAAATTTCAGTCACAAATTTCAGTCACAAGTTTATAAATAAATAAATAGAACATGTTGAAAGTTATGGATAAAAATTTATGGCACAAATTAGTAACAAATTAAAAGGAACTTAGACCCAAAGATACATTGACCGGTTTTTTCCGGGTGTTACTATAAGATTTAAAACTTCATTGTCTTTATTTTTTTATAAGTAAACTGCAAATGAGTCGGAATGAAGATTTTAAACTCAATGATTCATTGTTAATGGTCCTGTTTGACAATCAATTGATTCTATCAGCTGATTTTACTAGTTGATTGTATTAGCTGTTTGTCATTTGATGTTTGGTAAAATTAGTTGTTCAGTATTAACTATTAATGTGTAAAATAACTATTGAAGACATGACTTTTAAAAACATTATAAGGATATGAATATTAAATATCTTAGCTGTCAATATTCAATATTCTTAAGATATCAAATTTTTACAAAAATTAAGCTTATAATAATGATGATGATGATGATAATAATAATAATAATAATAATAATAATAATAAATAATGACATAAATAAATATAGTTAGTAATAATAAGGAAGACGGGAGCTGAA
>JANSVA010000218.1:10274251-10289233 GCA_025504915.1 Erythroxylum reticulatum | reverse complement strand
AAAGACAACAGTAATTAACTCACCAGACAGCAAAATCTAAGTGAACCCACCAGGGATTGGTAAAGAATTAGAGTCATTGATCAAGTAATGTAAGCTTGTGTTAGCCTTTTATAGGTGAGAAACAGATAGTGGGCATTTGTGATTTAACAAATGGAGTTAAATGCAATAAATAAAAAATCAGCTACAACCCCACAAAACATCTTTCTCAAATATACTATCAGACTTCATTTATATCTCAACTACTATCACACTTCATTTAATGAAATATCTATCTTAGATATACTTTCATTAGATCAACAGATATTTTCATTAAATAAAAGCGCAGTTGTGATTGCATACTGCAGGAGATAAATGCAATAAATAATAAAAGTTACCACATCACCCCACAAAACATCAAACTGGTTAAATCAACAGATATAAAGCAGATGCAATCATAATACTCTACAGTGCAGTGATAAGAACAACAAATAAATTAAAGTCTCTTGAATCACATCCTACAACAAAAACCTTCCTTCATACAACCTCAAAGCCAGTATCTAGATACCAAACTCCAAAACAAATACCCACATAATAAGAGCAGATCCAAAAGAATAAACAGATAATTAGCTAAAAAGATAAGAAATTGACAGATCTTTCTCAGATATACTATCAGACTTCATTTATATCTCAACCACTATCACACTTCATTTAATGAAATCAACAGATACAAAACATATTGGTTAAATCAATAGATACAAAACAAATATAGTCATAATACTCTGCAGTGTAGTGAAAAAAGAACGGATAAATACTTGACAAACCTCTGAGTTGACAAACCTCTAATGGCCGACTTTGGTTATTAATAGATTCCATAGGATTGATAGGGAGCTTGAAATCAACTGGGGGGTGTTGGCAGGGAGACATACTCAGCAATTTCAACAGAATTTATCAACTTAGTAAGAACTTCAACTGCAATTAGGGGATTGTTCTCCACCAATTCCTGAGGAAAATACAAAAATGCCTTCAAATCTTAAGATCAAGTGATGTTAACATTGTTAATTATGTGTGGACTCATCAAACTGCGTACAGGAAGTTTCCCTGGTGGCAATCCACAGTGATATACAAGCTTAAGGTCATTTGTCAACTCCACCACAATTTGCTGGACAAATAAAAGCTTGTAGTCACTCCTTTGTTTCATGTAATGATATAGACAAAAAAATAAATAAATGTAGAGTTTCTAAAACAAGCCATTTTTAGCAAGGGTCTATGTCTTGTCCAGTCAAAAAGTTTAAAGCCTCGTATGTTAGATAATCCAGGCTCATCTCATCCTAGATTATACATGAAGAACATGAGCAAGTTAAATTCTAGTTTGAATTTAGGAATGAACATATTTTGTATTGCTAGCTGAGGGAACAATTTAATGAATCAAACATCATGATTTTTCCCAAATGAATCAATTCACAATTTTAGACTAGTTGAATGCTATTTAATTATCTTGTAACAATCTTTTGGAATCCTTTAAATTTCTTCTTCTTACCATTTGGGCTTATAGTCAAAGACTTGCTCCACTAGAGGAAAGATAGGAGTCATTTACTCAGCTACATATTAGTTATCATGTAGAATTTAAAATTGTTTAATTTCATATAACCAATAGGAGTAAAGATAGACTTATAAATTGCTTCTAGCATTTAATTTGTCATTTTCGGAAATTTTTTTTGATAAGGATGGAAGGATCTTCGATCGCTATTATTAATGAAGAGTATCAGTACCTCCTATTGCGCAGGTGCCAATGGTCCTTTCAGGGCTTTTGCAAGCAAATCCCTCATGAGGGGTTTTAAGTTGAAAGAACAAGTAACTTCCATATGCGACTAGCATTACACAGCTACTAAATCTTAAAAGAGCCAACTCCGACTTCCCAAATTGAATTTCTGTATGTGTAAAGTGAAGCATAGCAGGAAACATTATCCCTATTACATCCATCAAAAGCAAACAAGAGTTCACAAGAGTAGTTGCTTGATGCAATGACAATCCCACTTCAATATGAACTGAGACATAAGAGAATGATAGGAAAGGAAAACAATCGCTTAATCCTTAATCTGATCAAATATTGGGGATATGCCTTGCTAAAATACTGAATACTTTTATAAACTATCCCTCCAGCAGAAAAAGAAAACCCAAGAACCGAGAGCATATTTAACAAGATGGAGCCCAGTAAAGATTGTTGAACTACCCTTATCATTCTAATCTTCAATGCATAAATAGAAATGATCATTTCTGTTGAATTTCCAATAGTGGCATTCAAGAAACCTCCAACTGTAATTTCCATTAAAAAGGAAACAAGAACCAAATAAACCAGATGAAAAAGATAATAAGAAGACATAAATATAAGTTAATTTCTTATGTATAACTATTATCATAGCTTCAACTAGTACGTAAATCACACCTTTAGTATTAAATTAGTAAAATACCTGGTGGTCCAGTGTACATTGCAAGCTGCCTGCTCCGCAAATATTGATAAGCTTAGCATTATGCAAAATAGAATAAATGTCAAATTAACTTAATTGTTGACCATTTTTAAGACGAGTAGTGAATGCTTACTCAGTTGTGTAACCTAAACACTCTGCCAAAGCAGTGATGCCTAGTAAGCTAAGGAAGAATACCCATCCCTATTCATCAAAATCATAGTAAATATAGGGAAGTCAGTGTAACAAGCTGGAGATTAAACTAAAAAAGTGGCAAAGAAATAACAATCATTTGACAATTGGCTACGCTTTATCGGAAAGGTAATGCATTGTCTTTTTCCTAACTATCTACAATAGAAATGGAATTCAAGACAATCATGGGGGATGTACTTAGTTCTTACATTGCTTTGTGTAAAATGATGCACCAACATTGCTAAGGGACCAAAAGGTAGAAACATGTTAATCTTTGCTGTCATCAAGATGAACTATGTACTTCTTAGAGGGCTCATCTTTAACCTATTAAAAACCTTGACCTTGCCAACATCAGCAGGAAGACCTGCACTCTGTAACTCGGAGTCAAAAGGATGAACTTTAGTTCCTACCGGTGATGTGCTAAAAAGGGATTTCCTCATCATATTCCATGTCCACCTTTTCCACGGGTTCCATCTACATATAGATGAAATTGGTTGATCAAAAGAGTCTTAAAACTCATCCCAAGATTTCCATATCTATAGTTGCAATTGATAAAATGGGAAGATCATTCCAGAACGGAAACTATTCATCAAATGCAGTAAAAAAAATGCTTGCTAAAATAACGTCAAGATCTTACACGTACTTTGAAACATTACAATCCAAAAGAGATCACAAATCTATATTTCTACAAGTCATACCATTAATAACAGTTCTAAATATTCAAAAAATAAGAAAAGGGGCACTCTTGGTGATGCTAAAGGCGGTACCTTTTCTCATGATTCTGGTCAGATACTTGCTAATGAAGAAATACCCTTTTTAGAACCCGTTAAAACCAACTACTTGTCATCGGATCTCGGTCATTTCACACCCTCGTCTCTGTGTAAATAAAATGTGGATTCGTGAGTCTGTAAAACTTATGGAAGCAAAATGGAGATAGATGTGGCCGGCGACAGACCAAATGAAACTTCTGAGAAGCAGTGCATGCCTTGCATTATTTTAAACGTTAAGTTACGGCCATGATACACCCAGACGAACAAAGAGATGACTTTTGATGGAAGTGAACTAAAGATATTACCAGGAAAATTTTCAGACGAAGGTGAGAAAGTTAAGATCGTTAGGATCGTTAATAGCTCCATCGCCATGACACTTTCTCCAAAACCCTAGAAAGAAAGCACACAAAAGCGAAGAGATTAGAGTGTGAAATTTATATCAAAACCAGTAAAAAAAACCAAAGAAGGAAACAATCATAGAATCTAACCATAGCTTGAGCTCGACGGAAGAGAGAAGGAGAATATAGGTTTATGAAAGAAGGAAAAGGGTTTGGTAGTTAAAGAGGAGAAATTGTTGTTGGGGCATTGGTTACGGTGCTGCTTCGACGATGAACATATCATAACAAGGCCAACCTGATTTGGATGGTTCCCAACTGGTTACAAAGAGTAGAGAGAAAACGCGAGACTCTTCCGGAGAAAACGGGAGAGACGAGTGAGAGGTCTAGGCAAACTTGACATTTTGGGTTTGGGGTAATCAGTTGGTTACCCCGAACGCTATTATGGAGCAGCTTATTAGTTTTGGCTGGTTGGGTTGGCTGATTCAACCCAACTAGCTAATTACCCAAACATACTTATCAGCTGTTTGACTTAGTCAAACAGCTGATTTTGGCCGATCAACTAATTTTTTAGCTGATCAGCTGTTATCCGAACACGCCCAATATCTTCTTAAGAAATATTTGAAAAACAATACATTAAAATGGCAAAAAAGAAAATTAGATAAAAAAACAAACATCGCAAAAATAAGTGAAACCTTAAAAGTTTTTTTTTAAATAGTTATTATACCCAAATGAATTTGATATAAAATTAGGGTTAATTATAAAAAATCTTAAACTTTACTCAATTTCATAATACTAATCCAAAATTTGAAAAGTAACACTAGAATATTTCAACTTTTAAATTGTTATGAAAATAACCAAACACTAAAGTTCTCATTAATTTGTCTAACGTAATTTGTTAAATTAATGTTTTTGTCATGTAAATATGAAATGCTTTAATTTTTTAACATAATAATTATTATTTAATAATTTTAAAGAATAAAAAATCTTAATATTGAAAGGCTCCTATTTTTCTTTCCTAACTTAGGCAATAGACACAATCGTCTGATACAAAGGTCAGCCTGAGGTTCCAGCCAATTACCTTTGACACTAATGTTAAGGCCATTATTACTAATTCATTACACAATGGAATGTCTTGATAATGAATTCCAATTGCCGCTTAGAGTTAGTAATCATAGAGAATACTGAGAAGAAGCAAGTTTTTGCTATAGATAAACAAGAAAAAACAAGGAAATTAATGGAGGAGTTTCTGGTTAGATGATCTATTTAAACTGAAATTTAGTATAATAATACAAAATTCAAACTAGGCCTATAGTAAATGTAAAGCCCACAAAAGGAAAAAAAAAGAGCCCAGCCATGACAACTAATCCAACCCATAATACAATTAAACAGAGGGGTATATAAAGAATAAGATAGCAAATGGGCATTTAGTCAGCAACAAAAAACAACCTATCTTCTTCATTTTCTCACCATTTTCTAGTTGATAAGTGTTTAAATACACCATCTTTCTCTTGTATTTGAAACTTTTCTAATGTGTTCCCTCATTTTGTTTATTTTGAAGCAAATTGTAACGATTAAACCCCAAAATCTCTTAAAAAAGCATAGACTTCACATTAGTAAATTTTTTTCTAGCAATTATGAAATGCCTTTATTGCGAGTATTAGTCATCCTAAACTAGTTCATGGGAAAAATAAAAATGGAGAAAGTGTAGCTAAAAAATGAGAGAAAAAAAAGAAAAGGTAGGAGAAGAGAAGAGGGTGAAGAAGTCAATTTATGAAATTGTATTAAGGGCCAAAATAGGAAATATAAAATTTAATGGTAAAATTGGAATTTTATTCCAAGTAGGTATTTTTGTATTAATAAAAATAAGTTTTAAAATAGGACTTTTAATAATTTAGGGTATTTTAGTAATTATAGTGGTTAAGTTAAGTAAGGAGATTTTTTATAATTAAGAATAAAATAGAAAACGGAATAATGTTGGACTACTAAGGGTAACTGAGTTGAATTTTTTTAAAATTAGTCTAATATAATTTTGTAATGTTTAGGTCTGAAGGATAGAATAAGGAGTAAATTGGACTATCAATTAGTTGAGTCCAAAATTCAGGGAAGGATAACCTTAGATTGTACTCTTAAAATTGTGTATAGTTCTTAAAACTTTGAATTTGTGTTATTAATAAATTATTTTATGATGAATCATGTTTTGAATTAGTCATTAATTAAATTAATGATTAATAGTAACATATATGAAATATTTTTATTTATTTTACAAATAATTACCAAAGTATAAGTTGTTTCACTTTTATATTTTGTTACATATTATGAGGTGTATCGCTTATTAATTTGGCAAAAATGTGTTAAATAGAATCTAACTGATAATAAGTTGTGAATAAATAGTGCAAATCGTGAATATGTGGCTTATGTAGGATTGGCTACATTCGATGGTCATAGATTGATAGGTTAGTTAAATACGAGTAAGTGATGGCTAGGTATATGTCAGTGGAGTAGGTATCGAGGCATCCTCAGTCCCTAGAATGTTCTTTGCCTATGGTTAGGTACTGGAGTTGTACCGGGATATCTTGAGTCTGGGGGATATCCTGTGTCGATGGTTAGATATTGGAGTGGTACCAGGGCACCAAATTAGATTGAGAAATTGAGGTACCTTATACTGATAGTTATACATCTAATTACATTTTCAATAAGTGAGAGATTATAATGAGCATAGATGAGCCAACAAATCGTTGAATCTAACCCTACTAGGTTAAGGAAGGCCCAACCAATTAAGTTAATTATGAGATAAAATATAAATGACAATAATAAGATAATATTGATCTTAATTATTGCTTGGATAAAATTTTAGATGTTTGTTAATTGTTCGGATAGGCTAAGTAATGTTGTGTATTTTAATGTTATATGTATGTTTTAATCACTTGACACACACACAGAGATACACACACACATATATATAGAGAAAGTTCTTTGATTTTAAAGGTACAGTAAGTTATCCTTACTGAGTAGGCAACTTACCTTTTATTGTTAATTTTTTAGGAGATAGAGAGTTTTTCAATAACTCTAATGCATGTCCCAGATTAAATTGAATAAAGTTGTTTTTATTGTATATACTTTTGAACATGAAAGTTCGGTTTAGTCGTGCTTATACAGATAAATTTTTATGAATGATGAATATCCTTTTTTTGGACCGAATGAGGATTTTGGTAATTAATTTTATGCCTTGAGAACAATTTGGGTAATTATGGTATAAGAATTATTGGAGCATCACATTAGGTGGTATCAGAGTGGGTTTACATTTCTAAGGAGAAATTAAGGAAAAAAACTAATGATATGTTTTTATCTTATCTAGGATAGTTTTAGATACTGTTGACCTAAAGTCGACTTGAGAATTGGGTAATTTGATCCATGCTCTGGATATACCTGATCAGGGGGTGCTAGAATCGATCGAGTAAGAGGTGTCAGTGTTGCCACAGATGTTGCGATTCCTTTAGATGATGTAGTAGGCTATTATTGCCTCTCCATCTCGAGGTCATTCTGGGGTAGATTGCAACTATGAGTGGATTTGTATATGGGTGCGGTGAAGTTTTGAGGTACTACTGATCCTGAGGAGGCTAAGGCATGGTAGAAGTAGACAGAGTTAGTTTTAGACCTTTTGAAGTGTACATTAGAAAGAAGGTTGTGGTATATCATTTCATTATTTCAAGGAAACTAACTTGGTGGAAGTCAGTGAAGAGATTTTACAACACACGAGAGATGACTTAGCAAGAGTTCCAGAGACAGTTTATAGAAAAATATGCTTGCGAATATATTGAGATCAAAAGAAAATGGAGTTTATGAGTTTGGTTCAGACAAAGGAGATGACATTTATAGATTATAAGGCTCTCTTTGCAGCATTTTCTAAGTATGCACTAGAAACTATGAAAAATCCAGAGGACATATATTACTGATTTGAGCAAGATTTGAGGAAAAATATTCGCTTAGGTTTGGGAGCTACTACTTTTGATTTCAAAAAGTTACTAGAGATTGCACTCATAGTAGAGGATGTGATAGAACAAGGTAGAAGGAGATGAAAGCTAAAAAGGTGGCTAGAGAGTCATTATAGAGTGGTGAGTCAGTCTGTCAAGAGGGGAGCTAGGAGAGTTAATGCTACATCAAGTAGGAGTGGTAGTTTCTAACGATTTGATAGAGATCAAAGAGCTAACAAGGATTCTGTACAACATAACACAACTAGTTCACCATCAGTTGGATTCGATAAAGGGGTTAGTCATAGGTTTAAAGGATCTTTTAACAAAGGAGGTAGAGGGTTACAGAGTTGTGCTACTTGCGAGAGAGTTCACAAAGAACCATGTTGGGGATCCACTGAGATTAGTTAGACATGTTATTTGTGGAGAGCAGGAGCACTTATAGAGGAGTTGTCCGATAGTAAGGAGGAGTTCAGGAGTGAGGGAAGGGGAGATAGTATGTAGTTAGAGTAGTGCCTTTGGTTTAGGTAGAGTTTCTACTAAAATTGGTGGTAGAGGTGATGATAGAAGAGTCGGATGCGAACCAGAGGTGGGTACAAGTACTAGTGGTATAGGGCCAAACTCTAGTGAGGATATACCATATAATGAGGAAGGAGGCATTCACAGCTAACGATATCATTTTCGGTACGATTTCATTATTTGATATTAAGGCTTATGTGTTAATAGAACCAGGATCTATACATTCATATAGTTCTTTAAAGTTTTCCCCTAGAGTTCTAGGAGAGGTTAATTCATTAGGATATGATCTAAAAGTGTAATTTCTAGTAGGAGAGTGTGCGGTAATAAAAGAGATATTAGTGGGGATTGGTGGAATGGAGTTATTAGCTGACTTGATATTGATGGATTTAAGATAATTTAATGTAATTCTTAGGGCGAATTGGTTAATACAACTTTAATTTGTAATAGATTATTATACAAAGGAGGAAATTATATAGTCTTCGAGGAAATTATATAGTGATATTTATAGGGGATAACAGAGTGGTCCCAGTATGTGTGATTTCGACCATGACTACTTGATGGTTGTTATTAAATGGATGTGAGGCATATCTAGCTCATATTATAAATATGAGGAGGTGAGTCTTGGGTTAAAGGATATTCCTATGGTGAGAAATTTTTTGGAGGGATTCTTAGATGAATTATCAAGTTTATTGCCTTAACGAGAGATAGATTTCACTATTAAGACTATGCTCAGAGTTGCACCAATTTCTATTAGACCTTACAAGATGGCTACTATTAAGTTTCAAACTTTAGAAAACAGTTAGAGGAGTTGTTGGAATATTAGACTGAGCACATCACCCTAGGGAGCTCCAATATTGTTTGTGAAGAAAAAGGATGGTAGTATGAGACTTTGCATAGATTATCAACAACTAAATAGGGTGACCATGAAGAACAAATACCTGTTACTGAGGATAGATGATCTTTTAGGTCAGTTGAGGGGAGCTATCATATTTTCCAAGATTGACTTGAGATCGAGATACTGGCAGTTAAGGATGGCTGAGCTAAGTATTTCCAAGATAGCTTTTCGTACTCGGTATGGCCACTATAAGTTTCTAGTGATTCCTTTTCTTTTGAGTTGACTAATGCACCAGCCATATTCATGGCATTAATGAACATAACTTTTTAGGAGTATCTGAATCGTTTTATGATTCACTGATGATATATTGGTGTATTTGGGGAGTAAAAAGGATCATGAGTAACATTTGAGAATTGTGTTATAGATTATGAAAGAGAGACAATTGTATGATAAGTTGAGTAAGTGTAAGTTTTGAATGGAATGGGTAGTTTTCCTTGGACATGTGACGTCTTGAGAGGGAGTGATGCTTGATCATGCTAAGGAAAAGACAATTATAGAGTGGGAGCCGTCTAGAAATGCATAAGAGGTAAGTAGTTTTTTGAGACTTGCTGGATATTATTGGAGATTTGCAGAAGGATTTTCGATGATAACTAGCCTGTTGACCAAGTTTCCAAAGGAATGAGTTTAGTTTGAGTAGACTAATCAATGTTAGGAGAGTTTTGAGGAGCTTAAGTATAGATTGACTTTTAACCCAATTTTGGTGCTACCATCAAGTGGTAGAGGTTTTGAGGTGTATATTGATGCTTCGATGGTAGGTTTGGGGTGTGTATTGATGCAACGTGGAAAAGTGATAACTTATGCCTCTCATTAGTTGAGATCGCATGAGTTGAATTATCCTACCCATGATCTGGAGTTAACGGCGATTGTACATGCGCTTGAGATTTGGAGACATTATTTGTATGGGGAAACATTTTGAATCCTTACAGATCACTAGAGCCTTAAATATATCTTAACTCAGAAGGGTTTAAACTTAAGGCAGAGAAGATGGATCGAGTTACTGAATGATTGTAATTGTACTATTGATTACCATATGGGGAAGGTTAATGTAGTGGCGGATGCTTTAAGTAAAAAAAGCTTAGGCGTGATGGCTAGTTTGAGAAGCCACAGTATAACACCATTGCTGGAGTTGAGAGCAGTAGACGTGAGATGGAGTTTGATTATGTGAGTGGTTTACTAGCAACATTATAGGTTCAACCAATTTGGGAGATAGGATCAAAGTGGCACAAGCTTAAATTCTTATATGATGTGGATGAAAGATAAGTGTAACAAAGTAGGGGAACTAACTTTTTAGTAAGAGCAAATGGAGCATTAGTGATTAGGAGGGGAGTTTGTGTGCCAAATGCAGATGGATTATAAGAGGAGATTTTAAAGGAAGGTTATAGGTCACCATATGCTATGCATCCTAGTGCTATAAAAGTATATCAGAATCTAAGACCTTATTACTAGTGGCTAGCAATGAAGAAATATATAGTAGAGTTTTTGTCAAGGTGTTTTACTTGTCATCAGGTTAAGGTAGAGCATCAAGCACTAGCAAGAAAATTAAGACACTTAGTCTGTCCATCATGGAAGTGAGAGAAAATTACGACAGATTTTGTTATAACTTTACCAAGGACCAAATGTAAACATTATTCAGTTTGGGTAATTATAGATAGGTTGACTAAATGAACTCATTTCTTACCTATACAACAAACAGACTCCTTAGACAAGCTTACTAAGTTATGTGTTGATGAGATTGTGGGGTTACATAAGGTTTTAGTGTTTATTATATCAAACCGAGATCCATGATTTACTTCTCGATTCTGGATGAGTTTATAAACAACTTTGAGGACTTGGTTGAATTTAAGTATTATATTTCACCTTCAATGAAGGGCAAGCCTTAGAGCAACAATTAAGGTTACTCTTTTGTGATAGAAAGCTTATGGGTTTGAGTCATAGAAACACCCTCTTTGTAAAATGTAAAGGGAAGGTTATGTACAGTTGATGACCCTCCCCAGACCTTCGCAAAGTGGAGAGCCTTGTAGACTAGAGTTTGCCCTTTATTTCACCCTCAAGCTGATGGACAGTCGAAGTGTAAGATTCAAACATTGGAGGATATAATGAGAACTTGTGTGTTGAACTTTGGAAGGTGATTGGGATAGATATCTACCTTTGATGGAGTTTGTGTATAATAATAATTGTCACTCTAACATCAATATGGCACCATTTGAGGCATTATTTGGTAGGCAGTGTAGAGATATGATTTGTTGGGATATAGAGAGCATTAGATTGTTAAAGGGACTGAAATTGGTTCAAGAGACTACAGAGAAAGAAAATAAAGATAGTAAATCGATGCTTGAAGGCAATTTAGGATTGGAAGAAGAATTATATTGATCAACATTGTCTGAAGATGGAATACAATGTTGGAGAAATGGTATTTCTGTAAGTATCACCTTAAAGGGTAATTTTGAGATTTGGTAGGAGAAGAAAGTTGAGTTCGAGATACATCGGGTCATATGAAATTACACAACATATGGGGTCGTTAGCTTACAGATTAGCATGACCACTAGAGTTATCACAAATTCATGATATATTTTATATGTCGATCTTGAGTTGGTACTGATCAGATCCTAGGCATGTTATATCGAGGCTTGAGATCAAAGTTACAAATGATATGACTTATAGAGAGGGGACAGTGGAGATATTGAATAGATAGATTAAGCAATTGAGGAGATAAGAGATTCTGATGGTGTGAGTTTTATGGAGTCATCATTTGTTTAGATCCTTATGTATGTAATTTAATTTCAAGGAAGAAGTTCTTCTAAAGGGGGAGAAATATAAAGCCCATAAAAGGAAAAACAAAGAGTTCAACTATATTAATCCCATCAAGAAACTGTAAGTCATAAGATAACAAAAGTAGTATTATAAACAAAATAAAGTGATAATTAATTCTCAACAAATAAGAAAAAGGAAATAACTAATACCTAGAGAAACTTTTCCTTTTTGTCAAATAGCAATCGACATTCCAAAATTCCCATAAGATAACTTGTAGAGCTTCATTTGTGAGCTTAAAAGATCTTGCATTGAGTCAATGCTAACAATTGTTGTAATAGTTAAAAGCATTCCTCTACTAACTTCAGCATAGTTAGTAAGATCCAGTCTAAAATAGACATTAGGATTCAAAAATGCCTTAGCTGTAAACAATGGAGAAGAAAGTTGTCTTTCCCTTTTCTCACTAATGATTGAAAGATATGGTGTGTATAAAGATGGCCTATGTTTCATATTAGCCTTGATTGCTTTTGTCACTCTCTCCATGGCATAAAAAATATAACCCATTGTTAGCTTTTTTTCACTATCAGCCAAGCGAAACACCCTCACTAAAGGCTCACAAACTGGGATAAAAAATTGACATTGGGACCAAAATTCTTTATCTTCTAGTATAATATTACAAACCTCCACTCCAGCATTAGACCTAGCATGCTGAGATGCAATCCACTTATCACTTGTAAACATTTGTTTTAACTCTTTCTTCATCGAAACAAAAGACTGAAGTGATAAGAAATTTGTGGCAAATCTTGTCACAGTAGGACGACACAAATTCCTACCATTGGTTTAAATTTCTTTCTCATCAAATTCAATACCCATGCAAGATTATAAACGAACTTTGTCACCTTTTTAGCTTTCTGCATAGTCTCATCAATAATAGGAAAATACCTAGGATTTTCTATATTCTCCAACATTAGATCAATATAATGTGTAACACAAGGAATCCAAAAAATGAATTATACATATTCTGCAACCTTTTTCCTACCGCATTATAAGAAAAATTATTGTCAGTAATAAACTGAACAATATTTTCCGACCCTACATCATTCACAACTTTATCAAATATCACAAATAGTCTTAGTATTTCTAATAAGGCCAGATGCATCAATAGATTTCAAAAACATATAGCTATTTATAAAATAAACCAAAAAATTTATAATAGGCTCTTGTCTCCTATCTATCCAACCATCACATGATTGAATATCCATAAGTACCCCAATTTACTCTTCTTTTAGCCAAATAACTTCTAATTTCAGAAACAACACAACTTAAAAGTTTACCTCTTAAGTCATCAATCGAAGAACCTTTGTATCCTGGACTATAAGAGGCTATTGCATCTATTATAAGTTGATAATAATAAGACTGAGAAGCATTGAATGATGAACCTGTATCATACGACCATCTAGCTACTGCTATATTGACATTATGAGCCACATCTTTTGATTGCATTGCACTACGAATTGAAGGTTGGGCTTTAAGAGTTGTTCGTGGTGCAAAGAAACTAGTCACCTATCTTCTTCTCTTCCTCACATTAGATTCAGGTACTTCTTCTTAAGCATGAGATGGAATACTACTAGTACCACCACCACCACCACCACCACCATTACCACTTCTACCTTTAACATTTCCAAAATCACCACGGAAACTAGAAAATGAACATCCACTACTAATTTCGAAATTCAACTTTTCCCTGCTATCTCACTCATATTGATATTCATCAAGTAATGTTTTCATCTGCCACTTCACATCATGACTTACTTTTTTATAGGATTCCATATCTCCTTTAACCCTAGCTAAACATTTTTTTAATCGGCTGATTTCTCCACTTTTCAAATGCTTGTTACAATACAAGGAAATTGTATGGTTCCTCATATCGAGAACCAATGTAGCATGAGCCTAAGCTGGATCACTGTATCTTCCAGAAGTGGATTGATTAGGAGTACTTGAACTTTCTTCCATTTATCTATAAAAATAAATGAATGCATATATCAAAATAAATAACACATGAAAATAAATAACATATAATTTCAGTACACAATATGCATATCTATCTTATATAATATAACTCATTCTGCATAATTACACTACACACAATTCAATTTCATGGAATACAATTCACTATAAGTTAAAAGCTAATAATTCAAAACATTCAACATATATAATTACACAAAACATACATCAACAATTTCCATTTTCAACAATTTTTAACAATTTCTATTTTCAACAATCACAAAACATTCATAATTCCAATTCCATCTCCAACAATTTCCAATTCCATTTCCAACAATTTCCAATTCTATTTCCGACAGTTTTCAACAATTTCCATTTCCAATAATCACAAAACATTCATAATTTTATTTCCATTTTCAACAATTTCCATTTCCAACAATCACGAAACATGCATAAACAATTTCCATTTCCATTAATCACAAAATATTCGTAAAACAATTTCCATTTCCAACAATTTCCAATAATTTTCATTTTTAACAATCACAAAACATATATAAACAATTTCCATGTCCATTAATGATAAAACATTCATAAAACAATTTCCATTTCCATTTCCATTTCCAACAATTTTCATCAATTTCCATTTCCAATAATCACAAAATATTAATAATTCCATTTCCATTTCCAACAATTTCCAACAATTTTCATTTCTAACAATCACAAAACTTATATAAACAATTTCCATGTCTATTAATCATAAAACATTCATAAAACAATTTCCATGTCCATTAGTCATAAAACATTCATAAAATAATTTCCAATTCCAATTCCATTTTCATTTCCAACAATTTCCAACAATTTTCATTTCCAATAATCACAATCATTAATAATTCCATTTCCATTTCCAACATTTTTTAATAATTTCCATTTCCATTAATCACAAAACATTCATAAAATAATTTCTATTTCCAACAATCACAAAAATGCATAAATAATTTCCATTTTCAACAAATTTTAACAATTTCTATTTCCAATAATCACAAAACATTCATAATTCCATTTCTATTTCCAATAATTTTCAACAATTTCCATTTCTATTTCCAATAA
>JANSVA010000218.1:10239423-10259117 GCA_025504915.1 Erythroxylum reticulatum | reverse complement strand
GAAGGAGGATGATAATCAACTAAGGCCCTATCCGGAACTACCTCGTGTGGAGAAGCCACATGTGATAACCGAAGATCACAATTTTGTCACGTGAGGAGGAAGAAGGAGTCGAGCCAGAAACCCTAAACAAAGGCGCTTCTTGGGAGGTAACCCAAGGGAAGTAAATTTCTTTTTCTTTACATTTCCGCATTACTTTTTTTATGTATATGTGTTTGTTTTTTAATTTTTTGTTTTAGTTATTTTTAAATTTTCAATCAAAATGAGAGAAAGAATAAAACAAATGAAACAAACATTTTCTTATTTTCTATTGCTTCTGGGATTATATAATCATTATTAGAGTGTGAATTGACTAGAAAATTTCATAGCAGCTTTAATATGTACTTTTGCACTTGTGATTGGTCGATATGCATTATCTTTAGACTAATGGTAAACAAAGCCGGTGAGATTTTGAGCCTTATTTGATTGACACATCTATATCAGTCTTATTGCCTTTTGATAATATGTGACCTTCATGACATGTACATCTCGATTTTGAATTGAATTTCTATTGTGGAGCATATTTTTATCACATGCATTAACATGGATATGATTAGGCATTCTTTGTTTTTTATAAACTACATTGTCCAAATAACTTATCCTACTAACATGACTTTTCACTTGATAAACCCATTTGAGCTTTAGCTTTTCTTTTTGTATAAACCACATTTTATGCTTTTAAACTTAACCAAATGTCCTACTCAGGTTATAAAGCTAGTGGAACATTTGTGATTATTGAGTTTGTTGATGTACAAAATTCTAAGTATGGGGGTGTACATATGTAAGGGTTGGTTATAATGTTGGGATGATATTTTATGTCTTATCATCGAAATTTCCATGTTGATGTAGTTTATTTTAATTTTTATAAGGAAAAGAAAGAAAGAAAAGCAAACAAAAAAAAAGAAAAGAAAAGAAAATGAAAAAACAAGATAAAAAAAGAATGAAAAAAGTTGTTTAAAATAAATGTATCAAAGAGTAATTGCATATATATTGAAAAGTTGTTTATGGTTTATGCATCTTCCTAGAGTTGTAATGCATTTGTTATTTGAGTATATTGAATATAGGGTAGATGTTGGCTTGGATGGTTCACTCTTGTGATTTCGTTGGCACAAACTCTATGAGTGATTCCTTCATATTGGTATATGCTTCATATGGTTTGCGTGTGAGAGCTGAATGACGATGTGAAATATAAATGTTGCATTCATCATAGCTGACGGTACCCAGTTTTTCATGAGTGTTGCTTTATTTTACTAGCTTTGTTGACCTTTATGCTACTTGACCCAAATACATCTCACCATACCTTTCCCTACATTACAACCTAAAAAAGCCCTTTGATTCATAATTTTACATGTGAACATTAGTGGCGGAGAAATGAAATAATATGCAAAATTATGGATTGTCATGATCATGAATGGTGTTGAGTGTACCCATGGATATATTTTAATAAAACACATTTTTTGAGTCTATCATTAGATTACTCAATTTTTGAAGATGATGAATGTTGGCTGATTATGAGAAAAATATTGGAATGTTGACATCTTGCTATAATTTTTGAAAGTCATTCATCTTTGTTTATGATTATATAGTCTTGGAAAAATATGAAAATAAGTCAATATTTTGGGGTCAATGAGCTTAAATTTGATGTTTTGTCCGAGAACGGTCAAAAACTAAATATAGGGGTATTTGATAGGATTTAATTATCTTATATTTTCTTATGTATTTCCATATGATTTCAATCCTATTCTCAAGATAAAATACTGAATTTGTGTTCAGTTTATGTTGACTAGTAAGTTGGATATGATGATATATATTTGAGACCAAAAAGAGAAGATGTTCAAAGCAAATTGGAGTATAATTGTAAAAAAAAAAAAAGATTAAACGGTGGACTATACGCTACATTTAATACAGCAGCACAACATGCGTGCACTGTATTTTATGTAGCATGTGCTGCGTGAAACTCGAACGCTGCGTTTTTGCGTTTCCATAAAACACATAAGCAGAAAGCAGCTCAGCAATGTTTATTTGTCACATCGGAAGAACAGTGCGGCATAAAGTGAGGGGCTAAGTAAAACCGTGGAGGCATGAGTGAAAGGGGAAAAACGCAGAGTGGAGGGCTTGTCGCTTCGTTGGAGCTTGCGGCTTGAACAATGGTGGCAGCTAGGCAGGCGTGAGAAGCTCGCGGTAGTCAACAGAAATTAAGGGATATTTAGCTAGGGATCAAAATAGAGGTTGAAGCATTTTTTCAGGAAAGACCTATGAACGGTTAGGGATCTTGACACCTGTTTGGAGGTGACATCGACATCGATGACCCAGGTTAAGTAATTTTTTAATTATTTTATTTTTTTGTCTCATTAGGAATTGATTGTGTTATCCTATGTTAATTGATTTGGGTTTTGTGTATGAATAATCAGATTTTCGTTATTATTAGGTTAATTACAAACTCATTACTAGAATTTCGATATAATTTGTAATTGTTATGTTGAAATTTATGCGTAGCGACTAATGATTCATAATTGTTAGGGATAACATGACATAGGTTAAATAACGCATCGTATATGGTTGTTGCCTTGATTAATCGGTTTTCCTAGTTCGTAATGCTACTACCTAATTAAATCTAGAGATCGTATCCTAGGTTATTTAGTGGTTAGGTTTAATTAACGATCGTATCTTGATTAAACAAAACCTAAGGGAAAACTCAGGTTAATTTTTAACCCATGATTAATAGTTGCTAGGAGAGGTTAAAGAACAACAAATTAATGACATATACTTAATTAGGGTATAGGTCGAAATTGAACCAAAGAACCAGGTCCCTATTGAATTTTCCACTTTTATCATTTTTTTGCATGTTTTCTTTAATTTGTTTTTATTAGTTAGTTTCATTTTATTTTCTTCTTTAAAAAAAATCAAAACCCCCGTTAAGTCTAAACACTGGTTAATTTCATTTCATAAACTTTACACACACTCTCCGTGGGATTGACCTACACTCACCACTGTTATAGTATTAGGTCTAGTTATTTTATTTTGACTAGTGTAACAACGCACGGTCACTTACTCTTCCCATCCATTGCTACCTATAGATATGGACCTACCTACACCACCTAAGGCCATCTCTAAAACTTTAAAGGTGTGAATCATGTCTTTGGAAACAACATTTCTATTAGACATGTATGCATCAATACTTTTATACATTTTCTAATTTGAACATTCATGAAAACCTACACAAATATGTTACCAAATCATACAAATTATTTTACCTACACAATACCTGTAGCTATAAGTAGCTTTTTAATATGTCTAGTGTCACATTCACTTACATGTAACCAAATTTCCCTCCTTAATTGTCATCGCCTAACTAACAATATTAAACAATCAATTATATACGTAAATAAGAAATTATATGTATTATTAATCATACGATAATATCATAAAAAACACGTTCGATATATGAATTATTACTGTTAATATGTATCTTAAACAATTAACCTCCTTTCTTTTACATTTCTTCTTTTAGATCTCCTACACTTAAGATTTTAACCTTCTTGCTTTTAGTCTATCATATGGTCTTGAGACAATAGGATCCTTTAATATAACGCCTTTTTGGAAATTTAGTATGCCCACAATTGTAAAGCCCACAAAAGGAAACAAAAGATCCTAACCATAATTAATTAACCCAACGCATGACAAAAATAAAAAAGGAGTATATATATAAGAAGACAACACCTGGGAAACTAAACACCCAACAAAAAAGGTTGTCTTCTTCTTCATCCTCTCCATTTTTATCTAACGAATACATGTTCAAATATATCATCTTTCTCCTGCATAGAAAACATGTCACATATATTCCCTCATTTTGTTTATTTTGTCTCAAATTGTGAGGAAATTGTGGAGTTTAACAACCCAAAAATCCTTAGAAAGGCATAGACTTCACATAGGTAAAAAAATTTTCCAGCAACAATTTTATGCCTCTTATTGTAAGTTTTAGTCATCCTACACTAGTTTATAGCTAGATTGTATATTGTGATTGTTTAGGACAACAAATTAAAGTCATGGGAAAAATTAAAAATGAAGAAAAGGTGGCTAAAAAATGAGAAAAGAAAAGACGTGGGAGAAGAGGAAAAGGTGAAGAAGAAAGTAATTTAGGAAGATTTAAGTTGTAATAAGGAGCAAAACATGAATTATTAAAAATTGAGGGTAAATTTGGAATTTAATTCCAAGAAGGGTTATTTTGTTATTATTAAAAATAAATAAGGGTGAAATAAGACTTTAATATTTAAGGGTATTTTAGTAATTATGGTTGTTAGGTTAAGTAAGGAGTTTTTAAATAATTAATAATAAAGTGAAAAGGGGAATAATGTTGGATTATTAAGTGTAACTGAGTCGAAAAATTTTCTTTAATAAGTCTAACAGAATTTTCAAATATGTAGGTCCGAAGGTTAGTTTAAGAAGTAAATTGGACTTATAAATTAGTTGAGTTCAAATTCAGGTAAGGATAACCTTATACTGTATTCTTATAATACTGTATAGTTCTTGAAATTTTGAAATTTGTTATTAATAAATTATTTTATAGCAAATCACATTTTGAAATATTCATTAAGTAAATTAATGATTAATATATATTTATTTATTTCAAATAATTAACAATGCATAAGGTTTTTTTTCTATATTTTGTTACATATTATGAGGTATGTCACTTGTTAATTTAGCAAAAATGTGTTAATTAAATTTTTAGTTGTGCATGAGTATAAGTAAGATCATTAATGTAAATAACTTACATTCATGAAATTAATTAGAGAATAATTTATGATAGGT
This sequence comes from Erythroxylum reticulatum, assembly GCA_025504915.1. Classification (NCBI taxonomy): domain Eukaryota; kingdom Viridiplantae; phylum Streptophyta; class Magnoliopsida; order Malpighiales; family Erythroxylaceae; genus Erythroxylum; species Erythroxylum reticulatum. The sequence continues at coordinate 10,254,272 of JANSVA010000218.1, read as the reverse complement.
TGTGAATAAATGTTATAAATCTCAAATTTATGGCTTGTCTAGGATAGGCTACATGTGATGGTCATATATTTATAGGTTGGATAAATATGAGCGAGCAATGACTATGTATCTGTCCATAGACCAAGTATCAAGACATCTTGAGTCCTGTAGTGATGGCTAGGTACTTGATACTAGAGTGGTATTGGGATATTATAAATCATGGGGATATCTTGTGCCGATAACTAGGTGCTGGAATGGTACTGAGGTACCAAATTGGATTAAGAAATTGAGGTACCCTCTGTCAATATTTATATATCTAATTACATTTCCACTTAGTGAGAGATTATGATGAGTACAGATGAGCCGACAGACCATTAAATGTACATGTACTAGGTTAAGTAGGGCCTAAGAAATTTAGTTAATTAAAAGATAAAACATAACTGGTAGTAATAAAATAATATTAGTCTTAATTGCTATGATAAAATTTTAGATGTTTGTTCATTGTCTAGAAAAGCTATGTAACTGTCTAGAAAAGCTATGTAACGTTGTGTATTTTAGTATTAAATATATGTTTTAACCACTTGATTAATTTGTTTGTGTATATATATATATATATATTGATTTATTTAATTTTAAAGGTATAGTTAGTTACCCTTACCGCTATTCTTTTAGGAGATAAAAAGATTGTTAGTAACCCCAGTGCACGTAATTGATATAATGGAGTTTAGATGGGGCTAGCAAATTAAATTAAGTTATTTTATTTTATATACATTTGAATGTGACAACTCAGATAGTCGTGCTTGCAAACATAAATTTTGTGACTGATGAACATTTTTTCAAACTAATGATGATTTTGGTAATTAATGTTTGGTAATAATTATTAAAGCATTATATTAGGTTGTATTAGAACAGGTGACATTTCTAAGGATAAATTAAATGAAAAAATAATGATATATTTTTATCTTATTTAGGATGGTTATAAGAGATGATAATGTTGGCCTAAAGTTGACTGATAAATTAGGTAATTTGATATGCTCTTTAGATATACCTAATTAGGGGAATGCCAGAATATATTGAGTAGAAGGAGAGGTGCCAGTTTTACCACAAATGATGTAGTTCTTTCCGTTGACACAATAAGCGATTACTGTGGTTTTAACTTGAGGTGATTTAGGGGCAGATCGTAACTATGAACAGATTCGTAAGATAAGTATAATAAAGTTTCGAGGTACTACTAATCCTGAGGTATGGTGGGAGTAGGAAGGGTTAGTTTTAACCTTTAAAGTGTAACTTAGAAAGAAGGTTACAGTACATCATTTCATTATTTAAAGGTAATGCACTTATTTAGTAGAAGTTAGTGAAGAGAACTTATAAGGTATGATAAACGACTTGACAGGAGTTCTAAAGAGAGTCTAGAGAGAAATAGGTTCAAAAAAATATCGCGATCTAAAGAAGATGGAGCCTATGAGTTTGGTTGAGACAGAGGAAATTTCAGTAGTAGATTATAAGGCCCACTTTTTGCATTATCTAAGGATACACTGGATAATGTGACAAATCTCGAGAACAAATTTTAATAATTTAAGCAGGGTTTGAGGACGAATATGCTATTAAATTTGGGAACTAATACTTCTAATTTCAAGAAGTTACTAGACACTACACTCAAAGTAGAGGATGTGATAAAATAAGGAAGATGGGGATGATAGCTAAAGAGGCCACTAAAGAGTCATTATAGAGAGGGGAGTCAGTCTGTTAAGAGGGGAGCTAGTCATTTATGGTTTACTAATACAGGAGGACCTAAGAGAGTCGATGCTAGAACAATCAAAAGTGGTAGTTTCTATCAGTTTCGTAGAGATTAAAGAGTTGCATGGATTTAAGATAGCATAACACTGTTAGTGCACCATCAGTTATATTTGATAAAGGGGTTAGATGAAGGTTTAAAGGATCGTTTAATAGAGCAGTTGGAGGGTTACAAAGTTATGCTACTTATGTAAGAACACAAAGAAATTATCAAAAAATCTAATAGATTACAACATCAAACCTCTGCCTTAGAAGAACATTTGATAGACAAAAAAGGGAGACTGATAATTAGGAACTCCTTATTTTCGATTCGTTTTTCTTCCTATATATGTTTGATTTCATTTTCTATGATATGTAACTAAACATCTTTAGTGTCTAAGTGTGATAAAACCTAGTTTGTGCTACAATATGTGTTGATTCTTTTATTTAATATAATTGTATTTATTAATCTATTGCGATTTTTTATTAATAAGAAAAGAGAAAAGTATAAAGTAGGGGTATAAACCTAACTTGCCTGAAACAAATGAAGTTGGCATTAACAAATAATCTAGTACTAGATGCCAACCATCAAAAATATGAAAATATAAAGAAATTACAAACTTCAATATCGTTATTATCTATTACTGTTAAACATTATTTACTCTTAATGGAGACAAGCCTAACGAATCTAAAGTCAATATACCCCTTAAGATATGAGGTACCAATGTTTGAGTACTATAGGTGGTCAAACCCTTCAACGAACATCTTAGATTTTCCAAGAAATCTACTACTTGCTTTATCTGTCTAGAACAATGAAGAAAACCATCCATAAAAGAGAACCTTAACTAATTAATCCGCTAGCTTCTATGGAATCTGAACTTTACTAAGGGATATATTAACCAAAACTCTAGAGTCCAACTTAACTATTACCCAAGAATTAGGTAATAATTTAGCACAAAGCTTCAATCCTTACAAAAGAGATTGTGTTTCTTCTTCTAAATTTTAACATGTTATATAGGGAATGAGTATGTCAATACACACCTTTCTAACTCATCTCAAACAATCCCACCACCTCCACCTAGCCCTGGGTTTCCTCTCAACGAACCATTAGTATTAAACTCTATAAATCCCAAGGAGGGCTCACATTAATGCACTAGGGAAACCTTGCAAGGCTGAACATACCTTTCAACAGTCTCCAGCACATCTTGCCACTATTTTCCTCAAATGGCTAAAGAAAGTGATTCTTGTAAAACATAAGAGATAGAATCAATAATCTTTCAGATCATTAAAGAGATAGGATGAGGCAATCCATTAAATTTTTCCAAGTAATGCATCTTCCAAACACCCTAGCTAATAAAGGATGGCAGCACACAAAAGACCAGTCTCATAGCTAGATTGCAACTCAACTAAGCACCACTTTATTAACATATCTCTATACTTAAAGCATGGATATACTAAACCAAAGGGCATACATAAAAGTGTCTAAAGGTTCTTAGCCCAATCACCAAGAAGAAATATATGGTCTAAAGATTCTTTGCAACTATTCCAAGAGCAATTATATCTTGAAGGTCCAATAATCCTTAACCTTTACAAAGAAATATTTAGAGGAAGCTTGTTTTTCCATATGCGTAATATGAAAAGTGATACTTTCATAGAAATCCTGTTATGCCAAATATTACAATCTATTATACTTCGTGTTCCCACATTTCTAAAATGGTTATATGCAAAAGTCATTGAGAATTCCTTAGTGGTGGTGTCCTTCCAAATGAGTTTATTACCATAGAGAACAAAATAATGCTAATCTGCTCACAAATAGCTAGCATTCTTTTCTAAGTTAGAGAGTCCATTAGTCTAAGCTGAATCACCTCTAGTTCCATACTAGTAGCAAGCAAAGATGCCCATAAAGAACTAGATATCTCCACAACAACTTGGCAAAGAAGGCCAAGTATATGTCGTATAAATGTTGTAAACTATTACCATCTTCCTCCACTGGGAAACATAGTAACTTCCATGTAATCCAAGGATGATTAGGCCCTTCTTCACCTACTCCCCACATAAAATCTGTAATTTTTTTTTCTAATTTAGTCAAATTGAAAAAAAATCATCTTCAACCCTCCTAACATTCTAATGAAAGTTACCATGTACTTATCTATTCCAATTTTTGAGAACTAGCCTAAGTCTACTCAACTTACTCCAATGTTTCACAAGTGGACACCCTGAACAAGGCAAGTTCCAATTTCGTCCAACTATCATTGTAAAGTCCATTCGCAAGCACTAAGAATTCTGAAAGCAAAACAATTTTGGGCCTATAGAATTCTCAATTTCTAAGATCGAAAGCAATAATAAAGAGTGGTCAAATTGAACTTGGCTTAAATGTTCCACAATTAGCATACGACTCGATATTCATTATGTGTTTATCAAATCCCTATTAAGTCTTTTCTAAATACAAAGATGACCATCCCAGTTATTAGTCCATCTAAAATGAGAACCTATATACCTAGCATCCACCAAAGAATGTTGTGCCATAAAGTGCTAACACTCTTCCACTTCAGTCACCTGAAAAGGAAAACCTCTAATTTTCTCATCCGAAGAAAAGTATAAGTTCAAAGCTCCACATAATAACCATGGTTAAGAGGAATCATCAAAAGAATTCCAAAAATCTCTCCTATCCTATACTGAACATGCCAAATGAAAAAGGAAGAAAGAGGCATATGTCTTTTAAGTAAATATGTAAAGTCTGTCAAGTAATCTGCTGATTGTTATTATGTAATAAAATACAAGCAAACTCCTAATTATAAAAAATCTATATTCGACTTGAATTTTTAGTCATCATCTGTTCAAAATTTAATTTCTTTGTAACTTCATCCATTCGACATAAATCCGTCATAAGTTCAGCTATAGCCACCATTTGAATATTATGGATGCACATCAACTTATTTAGTCTCAAAAGAGTTAAATCATTAGTTAATCCCCATAAATTCTAGAAAAGCAGTATAATCATTGGGTATTAAATGAAAAGATTCAAGTTGCCCAAGCTATTGTATGTACCCCTATTTGGCTATTGTACATACCCCTATCTCATATTGTTTAGTAGGAAGAGATTAAGAGATTACCTTGTTAGCCTCATCGCGAATAACCATTGAGTTAATTGTTATAATTATTGTCATTGAAATCCTATAATCCTCATGGAAACCCCTTTCCTTTATACCAGGTGATGTTAAATCCAATGCCTTAACTCTACAATTCCATATGCTCCAAAGTATCAATAGTTGGCAGATTTAAGACTAATGCACCTTTCATAATTTTTTTCCTCAATGTGATCCTCAATCTCCTCATCATCTAACAAGGAAAATCTATTCTTGGCAATAATAATCCTTTTAATAGCATCAACATCAGGAAGTTTATCAACAAATCTCTCGCATTCGGACAATACAACCATTAGATTTTTTGTTTGGATAGTATGCTCATCAATATCATCATTAACATCTTCAACACCAATAGCTTCATGGTTTATTTTTTAGACAAAGGCAACAACAGGTTCACTAGAGTCAAGAATAATCACAATAGTACCAGAGTTCACCAAATCCATTGAAATTGTAACATTCAAAGTAGACATAAAATTGTCCTTCGATGTAACTACAGTACCTATATCAGTATGTTTAGTTATAACAACAACAATAATAACATCATCGCAAGTAAATTTTTCTAGATTTTTTTATGGTTTTCAAATTTTTCTTTTGATGTTTCCACCTCCACTGGATTCTCCAACTCCATTATGGTAAGTTCTTTACCTTTATTGATCTCTTTTGTAACCTTAAAAGTCTCAACACCCTTCTTGGACAATCATTTTTTTTGGTATAAACTGGTCTCCATTAAGCACTCTATAATTCTCCTTATTTTGTCAAATCATTTGGTGATGGAAATAATAATATGGAACGTCTTTCTATTCAATATTTTTCCAAAATCCCAAATTCCTATTCTTCAACCAAAAATAGTAAGGTAACTTCTTCGAAACATCCAATTTAACATAAATTCTCGTTGTCTCAAGTTTTGCCAGTGTTATCATTGAAGCATCTATTTTTAGGGAATTTCCAACAATTCTCCCTATTGATGATAGGGTTCCTTTATTAAAAAAATATAGCAGTAATGATGGGAGATTAATCCAAATCAGGGCTATTGGTGATTCCTTTGTCAGTTAAAATTCTAGTGACCACTTGAAGACTCGCATAGTAAATCCTTCAAAAGACCATACACATTTCATCCAAAGGCGAGTGTAATCTCCCTTGACATCAAAATGTTGCAATACATGATAGTAATTCAGCAAACCAATATGAATAGTCCCTTTAAAAACTATGTCCACGATGTACTTCTGTAATTTATCCATTGTCAGTTGCCTAAGGGAGAATTTTTTTATGAGATAATTAGCGAAGGGAGCAGCTAGGTTTGCAACTTCTTAAGGAATACATTCAATATAATGCTCACTCTTATAGTTTGTAGGATCCCTAATAATAACATGATCAAGATAGTGGGTAGAGTTTTGTATCACGTTTGAGAAGGAACATTTTCCATATGGACATTTTTTATAATCTATTGCGATTCAATTATGTATTTAATATATGTTCTAATAGATCTAAAATATTAGTACATAATTTGAATCCTGTGTATGAATAGATTTACTGTAATTAAAAGGATTTGAATGCAAACTTAGAGATAGGTCAACATAAATCCTTTAGATTAAGGTCAAACCTAATAGTGGAATTCATAAATTGATAATACAATCCTAAGGGTTTTAACTAGAAAGTTTTTTGTTAATAAACTGATGGCTTAGTTATTAGTAGTCTAGAGAGAGTTATTAACATAAGATAGTAATTTCCATGGTCCAATAATTAATGAAATAATTACGTGATAAAAGGTTAATTATTTAATGATTTTTAGGGGGATTCATAACCTAGACACTAATCTTTGATATTGATTTTTCTAAGTAATTTCCTTTATATTATGAGTTCATATATGTTCTAATTTTAGTTTATTTGGTTAAGTTCTTTTCTTAATTAAAAACTAAATATCCAATTTGTAGGCTAAATATTAGAGGAAGGATAATTACTATTACTTACTGTCTTTATAGGATTGACCTATAATTGCCTATGCTAGCTACAACTATGTTGTGCACTTGTAGTTAATTTAATATTGATATAAAGAAAATATCAACCAATTACCATCCAGGGAAGGCAAATGTACTGGCCAATGCTTTAAGTAGGAAAGCTCAAGGGTGATAGCTAGTTTGAACAGAAACAGTATGACACCATTGGTGGAGTTGAGAGAACTAGATGTGAGATTGGAGATTGACTATGTGAGTGGTTTATTGGCAACATTATAGGTTCAACCAAATTTGGGAGATAGGATTAAAGAGGCAGAAGCTCAGATTCTTATCTGACACGGATGAAAGAGAATGCAATAGAGTTAGGGGACTAATTTTTTAGTAAGAATAGATGGAGTGTTCATAATTAGAAGATGAGTTTATGTCTCAGATGATAATGGACTATAAGAGGAGATTTTAAAGGAAGCTCATAGTACACGATATGCTATGTATCTTGGTACTAAAAAAATGTATCAGAATCTGAGACCTTATTACTAGTGACCAACAATGAAAATAGATATAGCATAGTTGGTGTCAAGATGTTTGAGTTGTCAGTAGATTAAAGCAATTAAGCACTAGCAGGGAAGTTAAGACCTTAGCCATTCTGTCATGGAAATGGTAGAAAGTTATGATGGATTTCTTTTTTAGTGTTATTAATGACTAGACGTAGATATGATTAAGTTTAGGTGATTACAGATAGGTTGAGTAAATCTACTCGTTTCTTACCTGTATAACAAATAGACTACTTAGACAAGCTTGCTAAGTTATATATTGATGAGATTATGAGGTTACACAGGGATCTAGTGTCCATTGTATTAGATTATGATCCATAGTTTACTTCCCAATTATGGATCAGTTTATAGACAACTTTTAGGGCCTAGGTTGAATTTGAATATTGCATTTCACCCTCATTTAAATGGACATTCGAATTGTACGATTTAGACATTGGAGGAAATGATGATAGCTTATGTGTTGAACTTTCAAGGTGATTGGGATATATATCTACCTTTGATGGAGTTTGTGTATAATAATAGTTATCACTTTACCATCAATATGGAACCATTTTGGGGAACTATATGGTAGGCACTGTAGAGATCCAATATGCTGGGATATAGAGGGTGCCAAATTACTAGATGGACTAGAGTTAATTCAGGAGGTGATGGAGAAAAAAGGGTCGGTAAGGAAATGCTTGAAGGAAGCTTAGGATTGATAAATAGATTATGCCAATCAAAATTTTCAGGAGATGGAGTACAATATTAGAGATATGATATTGCTACGTGTATCACCTTGAAGGGAAATTTTGAGGTTTGGTAGGATAGGGAAATTAAGTCCAAGATACATCGAACCATATAAATTATACAACGTATAGGGCCATTAGCATATAGATTACCATTAGGACCAAAGCTATCATAGATTCATGTTCCATATGTCGATGTTGAGACAATACCAACAAGACCTAGCCCTGTTATATCGAGGCCTTAGATCAAAGTTACAAATGATATGACTTACAAAGGGGAGCTAATGGAGATATTGGATAGCTAGATAGGAAATTAAGAAGATGGGAGATTATAATGGTGTGAGTTTTGTGGAGCAATCATTGTACTCCTAAATAGGTGACTTGGGAACTTAAGGATGAAGTTCAACTTCAATATCGTCATTTGTTTGTAACCTCATGTACGTAATTTAAATTTGAGGATGAAGTTTTTTTAAGGGGAGAATTTTAAAGCCCATAAAAGGAAACAAAAGAGCCCAACCATAACTAATCAACCCAGCATACAAAACAAATAAGCATAGGGGTATATATATATAAATATATATATATATATATATATAAACAATAGTTGGGAAATTAAAAACCCAAACAAAAAAGTTGTCTTCTTCTTCTTCCTCTCCATTTTTATCTAGTTAGTAAATGCTTAAATAGACCATCTTTCCTTACGTGAGAAACTTATCTCAGGTATTCTGTCATTTGTTTTATTTTGTAGCAAATTGTGAGGAAATTGTGGAGGTTAACAACCTAAAAATCCCTTAGAAAAGCATAAACTTCACATAGGTAAAATTTTTCTAGCAACGATTATATCCTCTTATTGTGAGTTTTAGTCATCCTAAACTAGTTTATAGTTAGATATATATTGAGATTTTTGGGATAACAAATTGATTATATACCTCTTATTGTGAGTTTTAGTTTATAGTTAGATTGTATATTGTGATTGTTTGGGACAATAAATTGAAGTCATGGGAAAAATAAAAAATAGAGAAAAGGTGGCTGGAAAATAAGAAAAAAAGAGGAGGTGGGGGAAGAGGAAAGGGTGAAGAAGAAGGCAATTTAGGAAGATTTAAGTTATATTAAAAGGCAAAATAGGAATTGTAAACATTTAAGGGTAAATTTGGAATTTAATTCAAAGAAGGGTATTTTATATTAATAAAAATAGATGAGGGTAAAATAGGACTTCAAATAGTTAAGGATATTTTAGTAATTATGATGGCTAGGTTAAGTAAGGATTTTTTAAAAATAATTAAGAATAAAGTGGAAAAGGGAATAATGTTGGTTTATTAAGTGTAAGTGAGTTAAAAGATTTTCTTTAATAAGTCCAATAGAATTTTGTAATGTCTATGTCTGATAGTTAGATTAAGGAGTAAATAGGACTTATCAATTAGTTAAATCTGAAATTTAGCTAAGGATAACCTTAAACTGTAATCTAAGAATAGTGTACGGTTATTGAACTTTGAATTTTTTTATTAATAAATCATTTTATAGTGAAACATATTTTGAATGATCATTAATTAAATTAACAGTTAATTGATGTTTATTTATTTCAAATAATTAACAAAGTATAAGGTGTTTGCATTTATATTTTGTTATGTTCTAATAGGTCTATCATTTGTTAATTCAGTAAAAAAATTTGTTGATTAAATTTTTACTTATGCATAAGTATAAGTAAGTTTATTAATGTAAATAAATCACACTCATAAAATTATATAGAGAATGAATTATATTAGGTTGTCAATAAATAATGTAAATCGTGAATTTGTGGATTACCTAGGATAGGCTATACTTGATGGTCATATATTGATAGCTTGGTTAAATATAAGTGAACAATGGCAAGGTATTTATTTGTTGGGCAGGTACTATAGCATCCTGAGTTCAGAGGATGTATTATATTGATGGTTAGGTATAGGAGTGGTATCAAGATATCTTGAGTCTCGTGGATATCCTGTGTTGATGACTAGGTAATGGAGTAATACCGAGGTATCAAATTAGATTTTAAAAAATACCTTATGCAGATATTTATACATCTAACTACGTTTCCACATAGTAAGAGATTATGATGAGTATAGCTGAGCCAGTAGACCATAAATGTAAGCCTACTAGGTTAAGCACAACATAGGAAATTTAGTTAATTATGAGATCAAACATAAATGGTGGTAATAAAATAATAATAGTCTTAATCATTGTTATGATAAAATTCTAAATGTTTTTTAATTATTTGTATAGTCTAAGTAATGTTGTGTATTTTAGTGTTATAAGTATGTTTTAATCATTTGAATAATTTATATATAAAGTTATTTGATTTTAGGGGTAATGGTCAGTTACCCTTACTGAGTAGGCAGTTCAACCCTTGCCGCTATTTTTTTAGGAGATAGTGAGATTGTCAATAACCCTAGTGCATTTGATTGACAAAGTGGAGTTTATATAGTGCTAGCAGATTAAATTGAGTCAAGTTGTTTTATTGTATATATTTTTGAACGTGACAGTTTGGATAGTCATGCTTGTATAGATAAATTTTTGTGACTAATGAACATCTATTTTTTTGGAATTAATGAGGATTTTTGTAATTAATGTTATGATTTATGAACAAATTGGATAATTATGGTTTATGAATTATTGGATAGTCACACACAATGATCACCAGCATCCCTTAACTCAGTACATCATGCATATTAGTTATTCTTATATAATATGAAATGGGGTAATGATATGTGCATTCTAAAGTTCCTTTGCAATATCAAATTATATCGTAAATGACATACTACTCTTTGAACATAAGTAATCAAAATCTATTTCATGCTTAATACTTTCCTTAATTACTTCTTTATGTTGCTTAACAAATTATCTCAATATACTATGTGAATGCATATACCTGCCAAAGTAATCATTCATCCCGTCACTTCTTTATGGTATTGAAATTTTTGCCTAAAAATACATGTGAACATATGGTAGAGCCCACATCATATGATCATCAAATAGAGACTTAACCTATGACTTGTTTCCTAAGTCAAAATCTAAAATCATTTCATGACTTTGTTTCACAAATTCTTCATTATTGTTGGCATTATACACAACAACCATAAATGTATCTTTCAACTTCATATAACTTTTATAGGAACCAAATTTCTCAGATAATTTGTTTAGTATACACCATAAACACATTATTTGCTTTATAGTATGTAATACCAACTTAATTATGTTACCTGTACTCTTGCACTTGTCTGTAATTGTAATGTCAAGTGACTGCTCCTTTATACACTTAAAAATTCATTTAAAAAATCTAGTAAAAACTATCCATGTTTTCATATCCTAAGAGTTCATAACCAAGTAATATAGACTACCTATGATCATTTACACTAAAAAAATGGATCAATTGGAATTTGTTACTTATTGATTAGTGGGACAAGAATCTTCATATCACTATATTTAACTTATATTGTTTGACTCCTCTTATTGGTCTAGAAAAAATTCCTCAACTTTTCTTCCTAATTACAGTCAATTTTATAGAAAATTTTATTATTGTTCACTTTTATTATAATAAAAATCTTATACACCATTTTTATATCTCCTTTTTCCAACTGCACTCTTCTCGACCTGTCTATAAAATTAAGAAAGTTCTCTTACAACCACGTCATATTTTTATGCTCACTAACTGTTTTAATAATAGAGCATATATTTATGCAACTGTCATTAATTTCTATTCTATCTCTAGCTTGGATAACCAAACTCGATATGGCAATATAAACTTCTTATTATTTGGAATTAATTTATGGTTTTATATATATGAAAAAATGATTATGCTCTAAATACTTTCTTTTGACAAATAAAATACTCGATCATTACATCCAATTTTTATTTACTTTCAGGTTTGTTTTTATTCAACCCTCATGGTTTATGCTACTAACCTTGATGACATATGAATATTATTCTTTTGAAGTCCCTACCATCATTTTTCTTTCCTCATCTTCATCATAATGGTGATTATATTAAGCTTGAATTATAAGCCACAACACTTTAAATTAGTCACACTTAAAAAAGAGATGGTCCCTTAATTCATACTTAGTATTGCATGGATTGAAAATTGGATTTGTGTGTCAAGATCTTGTAATACCTAGGGTGTTTAATTTATTTCTAATACTAAGCCACATGATAAAGGGTATTGATGTGTGCTAGACATAATTATTTTTACACTATTTTTGTAGTATATTTCTTATATTTTTATGATTTTTAAAGAATTTAATGCTTAATTTAAGAAGTGTTGTCATTTCATATCTTATTTTTTACTTATACAAGGAAAATGAGCAAAATTAGAGAAGAATTTGACTAAATTGGGGCAATTTTGGAAGAATTTTAGAAGGACCCATGAAAATGTCACCCTACATAAGCATGTGTAGATCCCATGTTGGAACCAGAGATTTCTAAAGAATAACTAAGATAATATGGTAAGATATATAGAATCGTGTCTAGGATCAAGTAGCTTATTAAAAAGTCAGGGTTTTGAATTTAAGAAAAATGCAAAAAAGATAAGGTTCTTTTTGGCCAAGAAACATCAAGAAATTATTTTGAACTTTTTCAACATTAGTTTTGATCAAGACTACATAATTCCTTAATGATAGAACAAGATTTCAACAACAATCCTATAAAGATTCAAGATTTAAGAACAATAATTTCTTTATATTGTTTTCTTTGTTATTTTTATGATGATATTCTTTGTTTGCGAATGAACTAAATTGGATATAGATTTAGGAATGATGAACCTAGTATGTGATATGCTTTTGTTTATTCTTTGGTTTAATGAAATTCCATTTTTTATGGTTTATACAAGTTTTTAAATTGATTAATCGAAGGACTGAAAGTAAAAGATTTGATATTTGATTCATGCATTAAGATTCTAGAGGTAAGATGTGTTCTTAAATTATAGCATTAGAAAAGGGGGATAAGTGTTAGTTATTTAAGAGAAATCCAAAAGGTCTTCCTTTAATAAGATTAAACCTATCAAACGAGTTCATAGTACAAGTTAAAGTGTTCTTAAATATGAAAGGGATTTCGGTTGATTAACTTATGAATAGGGGTTCAATATCTTGAGAGAGAATACGATTTAAGTTATGAATTCTTGTCCGTCTAAGGAAATAGAGGTAATTATTAAATCAAAGGAAAATTGAATATAGTAAAGTTATAGGGGAAACTTGGCCTAAATCTAGTTATTTCATATATTGATATATTATTGATTATTACTTTGTTTTAGTTTTTAGAATTATTTATTTATTTATTTTCTTATTCAATCATCTATAATCATTTTTATAGTTTATTAAGTTTGTGAATATTGGATAATTAACCAACTGTCCTTATGCGATTGACTCATACTCACTTTGCTAAGTACAACTATATTATGCACTTGTAACTAAAAAAACTTTGGTATCTTTATATAAAACATACTAGTTTACTCCAATACACCTTAAATGTGGAATCTTAAGCATTTAGTAGAAAGATTTCTTAATGAATAGGCATGATGGATGTTTCTTCCACCATATACTATTCTTCAAATGTTGATTTAGGTTATACCTTGGATGATTTTTTGAAAAAATTAAGAAACCTCTAAACTTTAATTGTCATCCATTTCCCCTTATAATATTCATGACCTTTTCTTTGGTGTTCAATAAATGCCACAAGTGAAATGATTTAGGATATTAGTATACAAGTCCTAATTCGCTTTAATTATCAAACTATATCTATATGCTTTCAACATTCCTAATCTTGTACTTTATTTCCTAGAAAAGGTTTTTCCCTTAGCTTGAATATTTGAATTATGGTCTAAAAGGTGTTAGAGTTGGGCCTAATTATCCATATGCACTTACTCTATAGGTAATGTGAGTGAATTTACTATAAACAAATAGTTTTCTTATCTTTAAGGAGCCTTCAATTCCTTTTAGCAAATGGAATTGTTTTGGTGGTTTGCATTCACCAAAAACCTAGTCATTTGTTAGCCCTTTAGCACATGAAGGCACTTTACAACTAGATGGAAACAGGCCTTAGGTGGAAGGTTAGCTAAATCACAAGCATGATGGTGGCATGTGAAAGCTCCAAAATGACGTATCGAGTTATAAGAAGCATGGTGAGAGTTTTGGTAGAGTTTTAGACCTTGTACGAGACGACATGGCTAAGGATAAGTTCTTGATGGGTTAAGGACTTAGTCTATGCTCAAATTAATAGACCATTGCTAATGGACTTAGCATGAGTAAGCAATGGATCAGACCAGTGTTCTATGACCAGCTTTGGCTAGGATGACTCATCATCAATGGTTAAAGACCATGGGGAGATCTTAGATGATGTGGCGGATAAGATCACAGAAGATAAACATCATCTTTAGAGGATAAAGACCATGTAGGAGGATCACTTAAAGATGGTTGGCATCTTCATGGATAAGGATAGATCATGTATAATCTTTTTTCTTATTAGTTGGGATGAGATAAGTCTTATCAGTTAGAGTCCTATTTAGATGGGATGTCTTCTTATTGGATAATGATGTAACTTGATAGGATAAGATGTGATCTTATATAGTAAAGTTTTTTTAAGATTTTAACTTGCCTCTCAATCGTGAATGCCTATATAGCTCATTTGAGTCTTGCTTCTCACAAGCAGAGATTGAAAGAGCATCATTTGTATACTTTAAGGGAAGTAATAAAGGATGGC
>JANSVA010000218.1:10223231-10239323 GCA_025504915.1 Erythroxylum reticulatum | reverse complement strand
TGCTTCATTTGCTATTTTATAGTTCTTGTAACTTTTGAAATTTGAGATTTCGGATTATATTGTATTGTGACTTGAAATGCCAATATAGTTTTGTAAAACTCTTTTTTAGGGTATTGAAATGTGAATGATGAAAATTAGTTGTAAGTATTGTGTCAAAAAGTTTGGGTGTAAGTAAAGATTTGAGAGTCTTATGATGTTCCGCAAGAGTTGGGTTCAGGAATCAAGCAGGATCCGACACGAGTGGTATGAATTAATTATGTTCAAGGAAATTCCATCAGATTAAGATCACGTTCAGTATCTGAAATTAGGGTCCGAAAATGGGTCCCAACATTTAAGCCTCAATTAGGGTCACTTGACTCGTGAATGTCTGTTAGGCGGAGATTAATGATTGTTAAACGGACCTTTACAGACCACTTATAGAAACTCGAAACTTTGACCCTATAGAAATCCAAATCTCTTCTATAAGTCTACATAGAAGTTGTAGATCTCGAAGTCTTCTTTAAAACCATACCTAAATAACCTCGATATGATTTCTACAGAAAAAGTTATTCCTCTTGGACCAAAGTATGTCTAATTGCTTTCTGTGTTTTCTAGATTTCTAACTCTTTATTTACAACATTCAATTTCTCATACTTGGTCTATCATTTCTAGTTCAATACTCATCATTTATCCATTATTCTAACTCCATTTCAATTAATATCATCCATAAGCAAATTATAGCTCATGATTGATCATAAACACTAATAACAGAACATACACATAAATATGCATTCATCATCAATTTTCTACACATATTCAACTTCATTTCCACTTTCATTTCACTTCTAACTATCACCTTGATCCTTCACATTTCAAGACACCACATTAATCCCTTTATTTAGATTTAGACTCATTTTATATAATCACAAAAACACCCAAAGAGATTCACATTAATTCATCAAGAAAACAAAACAAAACCCCCATATGTATCTAGTTTTTTTTGCACTTTTTCCTACACCTAGTACTGAAATTCAAGTCAAAATTGGAAACTCTAATTGACAGAGTTTGAATTTATGTCTTCATGAAAAATACAGCAATATGTCCGTAATTTAATTCAAATAAAAAACCATCTCATTTGGATAAATACAAAACAAGTTATGGCTAAAATACATAAGCATATTAAGTGGAAAAAAATCACATCTAATATTGCTCCAGCACACTTTAAACACCATTCACTCTCTCAATCCAACATTATGTCATTCCATAATATATTGTCCATCAAAACACCAATGTAATATATGAATCTACCTCTATTATTTATTCACGTTTTTAGCATGAACCGATCCTCATATCATGAACATTTAACCTCTAACTATCATCAAATCATGTTTCATTCATTAAATCAATAAGAGTTATGTTTATACTTACTTATTTAGCTTCAAGATCTTCAAACTCTTCAAGATCTCTCTTAACCCTAGCTTTCTTCTCTCACATGTGCATCATCATTCAAGGGTGTTAGGGTTAGGTCTTTAGTAAGAAATGAAGAAAATAGAATTGCTAGTGATGGAAAAAAGCAAGGTTCAACTTATGGCTTGGAGAAGAGAGCGTCGTTAATGAAATAGAGAGAAAGCTGAAGAAAAAGTCAAGAAGATGAAGAAATGGAGCTAGTGTCGTAGATGACAAGAGAAAGACCACAATATGGTCTTTCTTTTATTAATTTCGTGACTTAATATGTGGTGTGGCAAGTGACACATGTTGCTTATCACATGTCACTTCCCCATGGTTCCATGTGGTCCACTTTAATAACTACTCCATTGTCTTAAATTTCTACTCCATTTATCTCCCAATTTTCAATGACATAAGTGATTAAATCCCAAAATCCTTTATAAAAATTTCCATTGCCATTTGACCCTTATTTCTACTACTATTCATCAATTGTTCTGTCATTTGTCATTTTTTGTAGTCCAAAAATACCCTTAAATTTCATAAAATTTCCAAATTTTGTCAAAAATTATAATTCACTACTCATACACTCCAACTCAAATGTTAACACATATAATTCACAATTCCCAATATAATCGCATTTATAGATCAATTATACCCAAAAAATGTCAAATGAGTGCATAAACAATTATTTTCATGTGCAAAAATCACTATTCATATGTGTGTGTATGCTATATTATGCATGAGCATGAAATGCATTTTTTCAATCTCTCTTTGATCTCACAGGTACCAAATTTTACGGTTTTAACCCTTAGTATGGGAACGGGATGTTGCACTAAGTCTAATGGTAAGCAGGTGATAATGGTTGTTGTGGATTAACTTAGTAAATATGCACATTTTGTGGCCCTGTAGCATCCTTACATAGCTCCATTGGTTGCACAAGCCTTTATTGATTATATCTACAAGCTGCATGGTCTACCTGAGTTGATAATAAGTGATACAGACCTATTATTCATGAGCAAATTTTGGTTAGAAAGTTTTAGTTTATTGGAGGTTCAATTACGCATGTCTTTTGCTTACCACCCTCAAACGGATGGCCAAACATAAGTAGTGAACAGGTGCTTGGAGATATACTTGAGGTGTATGGGTGGAGATGCCCCTCATATATGGACTAGATGGTTACTTTTGTCTGAATGGTGGTATAATACTGATTACCATTCTTCAACCAATATTACTCCATTTAAGGCTGTATACGACCACACACCACCAGTCCACACACCTTATTACTCTAGGGATGTCAAAGTGCTAGAAGTTGATAGATTGTTAACTAACCGTGAAGTAGCTATCAAATTAATAAACCATCATTTGCAGAGAGCTCAAAATAGGATGGTGCAATAAGCTAACAAGAAGTGGACTGGCAGAGAATTCTCTATAGGTGACTGGGTCTTCTTGAAACTGTAGCCCTTTAGGTAACAAATAGTAAATTTCAGGCCTTCTCAGAAGTTGGCGGCAAAGTACTATAGAGCTTTCCAGATTGTAGCAAATATGGGAAGGGTAGCATACACTCTTAAACTTCCAGAAGGCTCACAAATCCATCCCACCTTCCATGTTTTGCTATTACAAAGAGCTCATGGAGACTCTCTACCCAGCTCATCTATCCCATTGGATTTGTAGAGTCCCAACTTGAAACTAATTCTAGTGGCAATTTTGGACAGAGCCATGGTGCGGCGTGGTAGAAGAGCTGCCATAAAGTGGCTCGTTTAATGGTCGAATGGAGGACCTGAAGATGCTACCTAGGAATATGCTCATGATCTGATGGAGAAGTTACAGTGCAACCTTAAGGACAAGGTTTCTGAAGGAGGGAGGAAATTAATGCAGCTCGAAGTATCTGGACCCAACAATTACGCTTATAATTTATTTACTGTCTTGAATTTTATTGCTAATATATGTTACCATAACTATGAGGTATCTAGTGGTTAAGAAGTAGAATCTTAGTAGACCCTACTAAAAAGGCATGTACTAGCTAATGCATTGTTTTATGGAATAACAAACTCTTATTTTTCCCTTCTCTCTTCCTCTTCTCTCTCTCTTCGTTTCTTTTCTCTACAGCTTATGATCTCAACTCACTATAATATTGATTCTTAGTTAAAGTTAGAGTGGGCTCCTTATGTAATCCAAAATTTGTGCTCAAAAAGCCTATGAAAAGAGAAGGACCTTGCTATGTAGATTGCTTTATCCATATCCTAATGTAGATTGCTTTATCCATATCCTAATGTAGATTGCTTTATCCATATCCTAATTTGTTAAAGTTTTCTATTGAAGACCAAGCCCTCAATAATCTCTAACAGAGCCATATCATTATTGATTACCTTCCCCTAATTCTTCTTAGGTCTTCCTCTTTGCTCTTATAGTCCCTAAGTATAGTCTTCTTATATATTCTCACTGGGGCATTAAGATGCCTCCTCTTAATATGTCCAAATCACTTAAGCCTTGTCTCTTTATTTTATTATCAATGTTAGCCACTCCCAACTTGCCTCTTTTCACTTCATTCTTGAAGTTATCTATTCTTGTAAGGTTGCACATATAATATAGCATCCTCATTTATGCACCATTAACTAATAAATAGACACCTATTTAATGGGTAACCTATTTGATGGGTTAACACTCTACCTCATATATCATGGTTAACTTAATTTCTAAATGGTAGAATTTACCTTTTTACTCGAGTGTTATCTTTTTGTCACATAAAACTCTCGAGACGCTCCTCCATTTTAACCACCATAATTTGATATAGTGAATTATCTTGTCATCTATCTCGCCTTTTCCTTTGACAGTGGATCCAATATACTTAAAATAGTCTTTTTGGTGTTATAACTTCTATAAAAATCTTGATTTCCACATCAGATGCAACCTTGCAATTTAAAATCTAAGTACTTAGTCTTAGTCCTACTTAATTTAAATCCCTTTGACTTTAACATTTCCCTTCAAAGTTTTTAGCTTCTCATTAACACCCTATTTTGTTATCTACTAAAAAAATGTTATCAATAAATAATAAACACCAAGGCACATCCTATAGATATTCTTAATAAGCTCATCGTAATTAATATAGACATAAAAGAGCTTAATAAGGATCCTTAGTGTAGCCCAATATAAAAAAAATGCTTTATATCTCCTCCTGCCATCTATACTCTAGTCTTAACACCGTCATACATACAACTCGTATATAGGCAACAAAACTCTCTTAGCTTTTAGACACCTCCACATGACTTTCCTAGGTACCAAGTAATATTCCTTCTCTAAATTAATGAAAATCATGTGCAGGTCTCTCTATATGTCCCTATAAAAATAAACAATAAATAATACAAATACAAATAAAAGTCAATCTTAAGGAAGGAAAGGGTCCTGGTGGTCAAGAATATGACACTATCACCCACATGTCATGTATAAGGTCTATAGATATCATATCCATCAAGTCTCTATTGGAAACATTTGTGGCCATTGTTTACATGCCATCTTGTTCATCCATCTCCTAGTCTAATTTAAAGACAATGGCCTTTTGGTTATTTTGACCTGAGGTATAGTAGATTAATTTAAATCTCAATTAGCTATACATTCAAACTCCTCCTCTTTAGTTAGCTCATTCATATATGTCTTAAGTTTATACTCAAATATAATTACTTAGGCTTATTAGGATGGTTCTCTAGCACCTTTTGTGTAACTAACACATTTTTTGACAACAAGATGTGCTCAACTAATGGAGTTAGGACCTCTACTATAAGGTGTTTACCTAACCTCACTAATGTATCACCTAACCAGTATATTTATTGCTTTCTGTATAATGGTGTGGCTGGTTTGGCTAATAGTATGGAGCTCGAACATAGAGGTGGAGTCGATATGTGCTTCACACCTACAATCTGATCCTTTAAGTAAGAGCCTCCTCTACCTCTCGTGATGTTGCATCAATAAGAATGAAATGCTACCTTCGCATATGTTCCTATAACTCTACTATATACATATCTAACATCTCTATAGTGAGAGGTTCAGGGAGTGCTAACCATCATCATTTTATACTTATCATTGAGATCTCCTAGTCTTTTCATAAGCTTAATGATCATTATATCACCTCCTTTAATGCTAGAATTTTCTCGACATGGATAGCCTTTGATTAGCTAGGTAGAAGCCTTTCCTCTAAATGCATGTAGCTTCGTTAACACATATATTAGATAAGGAACAGGTCCTAACAACTGATTATGCCTATGCTCTCCCTCTAAGTATAAAGGGAGTACATAAAGAGCTTATACACATGCCTTATAACTAAGAACTTGAAACTTAAGGCCTTAGAATTTGTTAAGTAGTATGACCTTACCGTAGTTGTATTATGTCTATAATTCCTCTTGTTTGATTTTTACTGATCCCAATTAAAGAATTTCTTATTATGTTATAGGGTGTAAGTGTGCTCCTTTATATATAGGTCAGCGTAGACTTTCAACTAGTTGTAATTAAGGTTCTGGTCTACATCTCCCAGCCTAAACTTGAGAATTGAGTTATCCTCCTATGATGTCTTATCATTGTCAATCTTTATTCTTCATTTGAACTCCAATATAAGTTCCTTCTATACTGGCTCTTAGCTATCGAAGAACTCAAGTCATTTGTTGAGGGAGATGACCTACCTCACTCCTTTTTCTAAGTCCACCTCATACAATACTTCCTAGTTAACGTATGTAGGCATCTTAAATTACTTGGTACAAAAAACTGAAACTGCCTAAACCAGTCTTTAGTGATAAAGTGAAGTAATAATTAGTCTGATTACTCCTCATGCTCCAGGGGTATAACTAAAAATTCCAATAATATGACCTTTGATTTTAGTTATTGCCTTGGTATATTAGTCTTAGTAGTAGTAGCTTGTGATGTGGATGTAAACGCATCAACCTTAAGCCTCTTACACTGGGGCTAATCTATAGAAATCCTAGGTGGTCATGTTGGTCCTCACCTCATCATAATCCCACACTCTTAATTAAAAAGATATGAATTAGCAATAAGAAGATAACACTAGGCACCTTGCATATATAGATATTAAGTATAATACAACAAAAATTGCAAAAAAATGCTTATATAAAATCATAAATGTAATGCATGTACCCTTAAGAAAGTATGTTTACCTAAAACTAACATACCCACATTAATGTTCCTGTCATTAATGCATGATGTAATTATTACCCTCATCCCATAACCTACAAATAGAAAATTAAGTTAATTAAACGCCCCCTATTGAATTACTATAAATTCCTTTAAGTGTAGCTCATTAAATCACATATCAAAACAAAGATTAGTGGTAAATGAACTGAAGTAAGTATAGGTAATTTATGCAAATTTATGTGTCCATTAATCTAACCTAGAAACTTAAGAAACCAACATGGATAATAAAAAACACTAGAGCATCCAATAATATTCATGCTAACCATCATCAACCATAAATTACACATATAGTTCATAATGCATCCAACGTATTCTTTAGTAGCTTAAAAGTTATGCATAGTGGCTATTCGATCAATTGAAAGCACAAAATATAATTTATGATTCTAAATAATCCATAATGCATTAAAACACTGAAATTAAAAGTGAAGTAGGATGAATAACTAGGAGATGTTTAAAAATTAATGAAGTCAGTGTGAAGATAATTGCTAAACTGCATAAAATAGGGTAAAGGAAGTCTTAGGTGATCTCTATAAAAACCTCTGGGAAGGTTGCAATTCAAGAGAAAACTAATAAAATTGGAGGTGAAAAACAAGGAACACATGCTAGAAACAACTTTTATAAAGGCAATAAACACATTTGTAACATAGGAATATGTCCTAGATATACAACAATATAAGAATCATACAAAATAGTGTAGGTCAGATACAGTTACAAACATATTATAAATATTTTTATTTAAATTAAATGCAGAAAAAAGAAACAAAGTCATTAAAGATTAGATATATAGAGGACTTAAGAGCTTCACAGGGTAATGTTCTAAACACAGTAAGGAAACATGGGCACATGTTTACCATATTAAAAATGTGTCCATTCTGTTTCTTTTTAACACCTAAACAAGGTCTTAACGTAGTGCCACGTTGTTTCCATATTATGCAATAAGGAAATTAGAAATTTTTTACTTGGGAAACACAAGGATATGTCCTTGGGCATATTCTACTTACTTAGGGTGTGATATAAAACATGTGGAGTATATGGTGCCATGTTACTCTCGTGTTTGATTCTTACTTATTCTACTTTTATGTAAAAAATTAGAGGTCAACACGGGGTACATTGGTTAGATACAGGTGTTATATGATGTCATGTATGTGTTATGTGTAAAAATGGTATATTATGTTTCTTTTTTAGCTCATTTATAGATTAATAAAGGTCTGGCACGAGGAGAAACATAGTAAGGTGTCTTATAACATAATAGGTGTATGTGATCGACCATGTTCTAAATTAATGCTCTCATCTTCTCTGATAAAATTGAGTGTAGGTCGACACGGTGAAAGACATGAGGCTGTGTTCTTACCGTGTTGACAAAAAAATATGCAAAATAAAAAATTCACCAACTCAAAACCCTTATTATAAGAAAATAATCAAAATACAATTAGATAAGATCCATAACCTAACATTAATACTAAGCAAGATGAATAAATACTAGTACAATTAAAAACAATCAATTCCAGTGTATGAAAGAGAATAAAATTTGAACTTTCTTCCAATAAGTGTTTGTTTTAGGTCATGAACTCATCCTTTTTAGCTTTAAACTTCAACTTAGTGACCGTTTACTCATAAGGTGTTTTTATTTTTTATGTCTACACCTGTCTTGCTTTTCTTCTTTTTCTCAACTGAATGATTAGTTATTAGGTATACTACATGCTTTCCTATAATATGGTTATCCAACTCTTTATCTTTCTTTTGCATTTGTTCTATCCCCTTTATATCCAATATTTTTACCTCCTAGTTGACATAAATATGTTTTAGTGTCAACCACAGAAAATAAAGGCAATCATTATCCTTATTATTAATAGGTTTTAAAAGTCCTAACTTTTTAAACTCTATTTCTCCATTCTCGACCCTTAAGGTCAACTTTTACTCGTATGCATTTATTAAAGACTTAGATATGGCTAGAAAAGTTTGTATTAAAATCGAAGGTATATTTTTATCTTTTTTCATATCTAAATCCACAAAGTCTATAAGAATGAAAACTTATTCTAATATATCTACCAGAAGCTTGATAAAATGCTTTACTAATTGTAAGAAAATGGTAATAGGTATTAGGCTACCCATTTTGAGCCTCTGGGCATAAGATTGAAACTTTCCCCCTAATAACATAGAATATGATCAAAACTCATATCGCTAATAATGCAAAGAATAGAAAAGCTACCATGGTTTTTGAGTTTAAGAGGCAATTCATTTTGGATCATAGCTCTACATTCTTTAGTCAAAGTTGTAACTCTACAATCCTTAGAATTTCTTGTATTGTATAATATCGCCTTTAAAAACTTGAGATAAGAACACATCTATCTCAAAGTATAACACTTACTCTCGCAAGACACGTACTCAATATCTTGAGTAATATCCAAGTCCATGCCCCACGAGGGTAGCATACTAGCGCACTTAGTCAGTAAAATCTCTTTACAATTTTTTTTGTTTTGTCCTTTCTTTTTACAACAATAGACACATATGCGAAAATCAATCATCAAATTGGGCCCAATTTATTTCATAAACAATTTTCATTTACAAGTGTTACCAGTATTTTTCAGATCGTTAGGATTTCATTAATCACTAGGGCCCATTTCAGATACAAAACACTCACAATCATAATGTCATTACAATATAAATGCATCCACGTACACATTGTACAATAATTTTGGAATACATTCCTTAATACAAAAATTACCGGAAAATTCTATACAGATGCGAACTGATCCCGACCTTTACCTCTCATTTGAATCAGTGGCTATACTCTCGTTAGCCTAATGGGGGTACTCTTCTTAGCCTAAAAAATATTGCAAATTTTGGGTAAGTTTTGCGAACTTAATGAGTGACCATCGTCGATGGCTCACTCAATCACATAACACATAAAATTCATATTCAAAATCATTCAAACGATTTAAAATACACATATCATACATATATATAATGCTAATGAGAGTCACTTTTAGTTATTACGTTATTGTGACTGAGTGCCTATAACTGTCTCGTATCTATTGGAGATACCGGGCTCATTAATAACTGTCTCGTATCTGTTGGGAATACTGGACTCATTTTACATAGTGAGCCTTTAGCTCTTAATCACTATTTGAGCTTTAGGCTCCTTTTCATATTCTAAGCTTTAAGCTTTTTTTTGGTGGCTACTTCGGTTACAACTGCCTTTATCTTTAATGCATTCATGTAAGGAAATGCATCAACCACATTTGCATATTCTCATTCAATCATATTCGCATATCATCAGACCTTAGCCCGGCATTCAACATTAAAGTTAAGAATCACTTTTTCATTCATATGCATATGCACATTCAAAACACATTTATCATCAACCGTGGTCTAGCATTTAACAATCAAATTGTGTACACTTATTTCAATCGAATTCACATACAAGGAGTAATTCAATGTTCTCACATTTATCAAACTCCTCAAACATATATTGTCTGGAACCAACACATTCATATTGTAGGGTCATTCAATTCATAATATAAACAAAACAAACAGTAAAGTAAGACAATCTAGGTCTGCTCACAATATGCTCCAAATAAGCATTAGCTTTCATGATCTGAAAACATTTGAATGTGAATATTTAACCTGCATATCACAATTATGCAATACACATGTTGCACACACATTATTAAATGCACAACCATAAGCTTTCATAGGTGTACATATACGTATATGCCAAAATGTACAATGCATGTTCAATGACAATTTTGGGTATTTTTCCATTATTCTCATCACATTATCAATCCAATATCAAACTCAATTAATTAACATTTATACTTAGGGTTCATGTCTCAATAAAACCATTATAATCAAATTTCATACTCCTCTGGTCAATTCAGATTTTTCCTTAAGCATCATTTTGGGTAAACTTTTCATGTTCTTTCAAACCTAGAAAATGAAGTAATTTGGCAACAATTTCTTCTATAAAATTGTTCGTCTATCTCTTAAGTTTCTAATGACACCAAGAACATTCAATTTGGTTTAGTATTTCGAAATATATACTCCAAATATTTCAGAATGTTCTTAAATTGGAACAATATTCTATACTTAACTTCAATCCAGAAATTAAAATTCTTAGAGATAGAATTAAAATTATATCTCTCTAAACAATTTGTAACCTTTTATTTCTAGTTTACTCCAATTCAATAGTAATCTCATTTAGATCACCACAGGTCAATATATAATCAAAATACAGAAGTATATTCAGTAAAATATTCCAGTTCATACTATTCCAACAGATTCCCTCACTTTCATTCAATCAATCTTTTTCAAATAAGTTCATAAGGCTACCAATTTTTATTTAGAGTTAGAAAATTTTGTTTGGAATCTATTGGTTCAAGAATCAAGTCATTTGGAGGTCTAGAGGAGAGGTTATCGTCAAAAGAAGCAAGACTGTTCAGTTTGCACAATACTCTCAGGTGCACGATCGTGCACAAACTAAAATTGTCACTGGTGTGCATTATGGTTGCACACTCGTGAATTCCAAAAATTCAGGGGTGTGTATTTTGTTTGCACACCCGTGAGCACCAACAATTAAGTATAACAGCTGTGCAACTTTAATGCACGGCTGTGCACACTTCCAAATTTCCTAGCTTGTTTCTTCATCATTCCCGTCCCAATTTTATCACTCAATCTATCTCAAATGACTTCGTATGACTAAGATTTTTGGTGGAGAGGATGAGACAAGTGTTTGAAGTCCAATGGTTTAAGATCCATATCATTTGGATGTCTATAAAAGAAGTTATAAGCAAAAGAATCCAGGATGTTCGAAATTGCACCTCTCTTTAGAAGCCATAGCAGTCACGATTATGCTGAAGCACGATCGCAAGATCCCAAGCTGGTTTCGAATGTCGCAATCATGTTTCAAAATTTAATAGAAATTTCATGATTGTGTTGAAGCATGATCGCGACTTTCTTCTTCTTCCTTCTTCCGACTGCTGTTTTCTCTTCTCTTTTTTTTTTTCTTTCACTTGAACCATTTCTAACTTATTTCAACCCTCATTTTCAACTTCCATTATGCTCTAAACATTCACAAAATTTTCCAGAATCAATCATTTTTTATAGTCATCAATCAAAAACATAAAATCATACCCACACATATATTTCACGTTTTCTGCATTCCTTCATTGTCATGTTTCTGCATTTTCATTTTCTGCTTATTCTCCAATTTCTTCTCTAAAATCTATCTTTCTCATATCCAGACATCATCTAACATCTTTTCCTTAACTCTAAACTAGTTTTTGTTCATTTTTAAAAACATCCAAAATTTAACGTAAAAATCATGAAAACAGAGTATACACATATCAACTTTTCATAATTTTCTGCACTCTTCCTATATAGACTTTCAATGATTTTTCTAACTCACAAATCATTTCAACAACATCTTATAATATATTGATCATCAAATAAGCAGGACAACACATATAGCATACCAAAATTTCCTCACTCAATTTTCAACAAATATGTATATCACTATTTCCTAACCATTTAACAGTGACCTAACGTGATGCATGCTTCATTTTATACAGAAATAAACAACTATTACAAGCTTACTTGTTTAAAGCTCTAACATCTTCAAAATCTCCAGAAACCCTAACTCTCATGAACCCACGTACACTATTGTAGAGGTTAACAAGTTTCAGTTTTTCTTGAGGCAAAAGAAAGAAAACCGAAGTTGGGAGTAGGAAAAAGTAGAAGAAAACTAGATTTAACTCTGATGGAGATTTGATAAAAAAAACTCTGTGTAAATGAAGAAATGTGAAGAAGAAAGCTACGAAGAAGATAAAGACAAGCGTACTGTATTTGATCTTTCAAAGCTAAGAAAAATGTGACTTTAGACTTGGACACTTGTCCAATTTTTATAGTCCTTAGCTAGTTTCCCAACTAACTAGTTCTTATTGAACTAGTCTCATAACTCCCATGTTTTTGTTCCCATTTATCTCTAAATTTACAATATCAATAACCCACAATTTCTAAAGTCCTATCCAATTTTTCTTCAATATCATTAAACTCATTTCTATTTTCCATTTATCAATTTACTTGTCAAGTGATATTTTTCTTAGTACAATAATATCCAACAATTTTGGAAAATTTTCCTAGAATTCTCCAAAATTTCTAAATCAAGAATTTATATTCTCCGATTTGGATTTCAATGCAAATAAATCACAATTAACAATAATATCACATTAACAAATCAATTATGCCTGGAATGTTAATGAATGCATGTACAATCATTTTAGTGGGTGCAAAAATTCAAATTCACATGTGTGTATGCTACATCATACATGAGCATGACAAATGAATTTTCCTAATCTCTCATTACTATTTTCTCAATTACAGAGATCTAACTGTTAGTATGGGAACAGGATGTCATAAAGCATCGATGAAGGGTATATTTATGTATAATTTTCTAACAACATCTAAAGCTTTCTAAATGGCTTGTTTAATTTTACCTTAACCAATCTTTGAGGAAAAGGAACAAATGGCTTATAAGGTGTAGGGGGACCATTTTTGGGTTCCTTTCCTTCTCCTTTCTATCCATTAGTTGTACTCTTCTCAATAGATATCTTACCTCCCTTATTTTTTCACTCTCAAGATCCCTTAATCTACAATTCCTTAACAACTCATCACTTGTCAATACCACAACATTGCAATGTTCTCTATGGTTCTTAGGTTTGCTTGGAAGTTAAACATATGGTCTACAAGAAGTGCTAGCTTATTGGTCAATTTGAGCTTCTAAGTTTTTGGTATAGGTTGATACATAATCAACTTTACAACTAAGTCACTTAATTACATCTTTGAACTCCTTTTTGTCAAATTATCTCATCTATAGTAAGAAATCCATATTCATTTCATTAATTTATTGAATTAGTAAGTTAATATTGCAAAGTCTAATCTCTTACCTTTGATAAAAAATGATTAAAATCTATTTTCTTAATTTCTTTAAAATTAATATCACTTTAGAATATTATCTCCTTTTTGTCACTCTTCACTTATCTAATAATAAAATGGTCTTCCTATTAAAATTTGTATCTTCAATTTATAAAACTTGTAATGTGTGCCAAATGGGTAAACAGATAAGAGTGCCATATAAAAAGGTTAGACACATTACCTTATCACGCATACTTGAATTAATTCATATGGATTTGGTTGCTCCAACACAACATGATAGCATTGGTGGAATGAGATTTTTTTAAACTTATGTTAATGATTATTTGAGATATACTTGGCTATCGTTTTTGAAAAAAAATCAAATGCTTTTAAGGCTTTTACAAGCCTATGTGTGCAAGTCATGATCCTAAAAAATATGGTTGTATTGAGAATTCGATCAGATCACGGAATGAAATTTGAGAATACAAGCTTTAACGACTTTTGTGATGAGCATGGCAACATACAAGAACTTTCATCACCTAAAACTCCACAACAAAATGGAGTTGCCAAAAGGAAAAATAAAACACTTCAAAAAATGGCTAGATTTATATTGAATGGAAGAAAATTGTCTATAAGATTTTAGGCTGAAGTAATTAATACAACATGCAACATATGTAACAGATTTTATTTTCGAAGCATCTTGAACAAGACATCCTGTAAACTTTAGAAGGGAAAGAAACTAGATGTGAGTTATCTTCATGTTTTTGGTAGTAAGTGCTACATTCTTAGAGATCAAGAACAACTTGGAAAATTCAAGAGAAAAAATAATGAAGAAATCTTCATTTGTTATTCAACTCACAGTAAAGCTTACCGAGTGTATAATCAAAGAACCAAGAAAGTGCAAGAGTTCATAAATGTTGCCCAAATCTGCAGTTAGTTGCTAATGAGGAAGTAACTGCACAAATTGAAGAAATGATAGTTACTTTAGATGATAAATCAACCAAAACACTTGATGCAGAAATTATTCCTTTAAATGTTCAAAAGTAGAGAGAAGCTGATTTGAATTGGGATTCTCCCTCTCAAATCAGAAGAAATCATCTAGTAGAGAACGCCATTGGAGATGTCAATAAAAGAAGAAAAATAAGGGAAAGAAAAAGAGTTGATTATCGGGAACTTGTGGGTTATTTATGCTATACCTCTTCTTTCAAGCCAAAGAATGTTAAAGAAGCTCTATAAGATGAGTTCTGGACAGTATCTATGTAAGATGAATTGATTCAATTTGCACGGAATGATGTATGAGAATTGGTGCCAAGACCATCAGATGCTAATATGATTGGAACAAAATGGGTATTTTGAAATAAAATAGATAAAAAGGGTAATGTAACTAGAAATAAAGCAAGATTGGTAGCTCAGGGATATTCTCAGGTTGAAAGAATAGACTTTGACAAAACCTTTGCACTAGTGGCATAACTTTAGTCTATCAAGCTATCATTGGGTATAGCATGCGTGAAGGGGTTTAAGCTTTATCAGATGGATGTAAAGAGTGCTTTTATGAATGGGTTCATACAAAAATAAGTGTATGTCGAGCAGCCAAAAGGATTTATTAATTCAACCCATGCAGACTATGTTTTTAAGCTAAAGAAAGCTCTTTACGATCTCAAACAAGCATCGAGGGCTTGTATGAAAGACTCGAACAATATCTTATCAAGAAAGGATATGAATGAGGTAATGTTAACAAAACTTTGTTTATTAAAAAGGTTATATCTAACTTGGTAATTTCTCAAATCTATGTTGATGACATTGTGTTTGGTTCTACTCATTCGAAGATGGTAGATGAATTTGTTGAATTAATGACATCTGAATTTAAGATGAGCATGGTAGGTGAACTGAATTTCTTTTTGGGTTTGCAAATTAAACAAAATTTTTGTTTCAAAACCAAAATTGATAAGTCAAATTATTCTTAGATGCTTTTACGTTGAATTGGAATTAATTTGACTTATTTTTATAAGGATTTGAAGTTTTATTTGGTCAATTCTCACACATTTCAACTTTATTGCTTGTTAGCTACAAATGGATATATTGCGGGGGTCAAAAGCATAACTTTTCTTGGGGATGGTGGATTAAGGTCACTCAAGTACGTTTTCAAAGAGGACTCCGAGTTCCACAGCTTCCAAGAGGATTCCGAGAAGAGATTTTATTAGTAGAAGGGTCAAAAGTGTGGAATCGATGGATTGGTGCATATCTATTTAACGGACATCGCCTAGCAAAATGAGCTTTTAGACCCGACAAGGTCTGTTTAACGGACATTCACGTTTGTTAAACCAACATTGGCAGCTAACCACGACCTGCTCTCCCCTGTTTAGTGAAAATGAGGTTTCTTGGGATGAATGACATTATAAAAACTCATTTATTAGACCTAAAAAGGGGGCTGGACATAAAAAACGAGGTTACCACAATTGGGAAGCACAAACTAAGAGGAAGATAAGGAGTTTTGAGGATTACATCAAGGATTGGGAGCAACATTTTCTGTGTTTCTTCTACCTTCTCTCTCTACTCTTTCT
The DNA here is from genome assembly GCA_025504915.1 of Erythroxylum reticulatum. NCBI lineage: Eukaryota > Viridiplantae > Streptophyta > Magnoliopsida > Malpighiales > Erythroxylaceae > Erythroxylum > Erythroxylum reticulatum. The sequence goes on along the minus strand of JANSVA010000218.1, from coordinate 10,223,232 downwards.
T
>JANSVA010000218.1:10204692-10223131 GCA_025504915.1 Erythroxylum reticulatum | reverse complement strand
CATGCATAATCAAGCATGGAGAACAACATATCTTAACACCAAACTCAAAATCCTAATGTAGAGAGAGATGAGACAAATTTTACCTAAACCTTCCTTTGGTGATATCTTCTAATCCTTTGAGAATTTCTCAAATATAATGATAGATTTGAGTTTCTTGACCCAAAATTAGCTTAGAACACCTTGATTTGAGTTGAAAACCCAAAAAGAAGGGTGAATTTTGACGATGGCCAAAACTTCCTCTTCTTTCTCTCTTTTCTCCTTTCTTCTCCTTTCTTTTAATTAAAACTAAGTGTTTTAAGTCTTACATGGGCGGTGCACGCCCATACATAAGAAGAGTCTAGAATTTTGACTCTTCTTTGACCAAGATATGGTGAATTTACCATTTTGCCCTTTTGTTGTATGAAATTACCATTATACCCTCCAAACTTTCCTAAATTTGCAATTAAGCCAAAAATTTGGGAATCACCAAAAATTTTATTTTCATTTTGGTCCCTGGACTTTTGAAAATTATAATTAATCCCCTTAACTTTATAAAATTAAGAATTGATCCTCCAAGAATTGAAAAATTATTATTAAGTCCTTTTACTTTTGACAATTTGCAAATAAGTCCTTATGTACATAAACTTTTCCAATTTAGCTTTCTAAGTGTCCGATAAGTCTATAAATCCTGTATAATCACCTATAAGGCATTAAAACACATTTAATTTAACCACCATGGTCATATCCATCCAATGAACTCGGTTTTACACACTTAAAAGCTCACATGTCGGAATCTCCAAGATTCCGCATACCGATGAACTCTAAGTTCAGGTAAGGGCATATAACATTATATATCACTGACATACGCACCAAAAGGATTCAAATACATCTTTGAAATTATATACGATCATGTATATATCAATATACAGTAGTATCTCCAAATACAGAACAACACAAAAGAGCTCAGAAAGTCCAGTGTTATACCCCCCTCCTGAAATCTTTCCTCCTCCTCTCTCCCATGCGATTTTTCTTCCATTTGTAGTAGTTTTGTCCGTTCATCTTCTTCTCTCTTGTTGTCTTTGTTTTGTCCCCCATCATCTCCCTGCATTTGTACTCCACTTGGTAAGTAGTTCGATGGATGTTTTCGGTTTTCTTCTTCTTTCATTGTTTCCGTTAAATGCTATATTCATCATCGATTTTAGGGTGAGTTGTTGACTTGTTTGCATGTATTGAGAATGATAATGGTTAAATGGTTGTCAATATGTGTTAATGTTGGTGAAGAAAGGGAAAAGATAGAATTTTTTTGGCTAGTTTCGGTTGAATTTTAGCTACCTATAAGGTGTTTGATGAAATTCTTAAATGTTTGAATTGTTCTGCTTTGATAGGGAATGAGTTACCTATCCACGCATGCTTTGTAGACTTGTAAAATCAATCTATAGATGGTCTTTATGCTTTTATAAAATAGTGTTGGATGTATCAATAACATAGACATTATGATGCTTAAATTCGTTTATTATTTTTAAAGATATAAGGAAAGATAGAGAGTGTATTTCTCACTTGATAAAAGAAAATTTTGTTTACATACATAAAATGAGTGGTGATTACAAACCCTAACTAACTCCTATATTTGTCTAAATCTCAAAGGCTTGTGAACCAAATAATTATTGTATATCAATTACCATATCATGGGATAAGGAAAACATACACTTGTTATTTACATTTATAATTTCAGAATTTTTATTTTTACAACAAAAAATAATTCTACATTTTTCTATAATTTCATATTTTATCCTTGTTCAGATTTATATTTTAATTTTGTCATGTATCACCATTAATAATAAGTGTTAGAATATATAATTGCATTAGGACACTTAAGAATCCTTGTTTTGAAATACAAATTTCTTATAATGAATATATATTTGAATAATATTTAATTGACTTAAATACTTTAATTTATATATTTGTGTTATGCTTATTTATGACAATTTCAATAATCATTATTAGCATAATCATAATTTTATCAAATGTAAAAAATATTTATGATATATAACCTATATATCAAAGATCAATTTACATTGTTATATAAGTTCAAAACCATTAAGTATATTTAAACTATAAAATTTTATAAAATATATGTAAATGGGCTAATCTTTAAAACATTCTTTCTTTATAATATTCGTAAAAAATAATTTTATTTTTGATATTATTTATATTATAATTGCATAATTTAAATCTTCCCAATTTTTATTTGTTTTTGTTTTAATATGACGATAAACTGCAAATATAATCTAAGTAATAAACACTTAAGTTTCTTTTAGGTCCCAATTCCAAGACAATTATTATGTATGAGTATTACATATCTTTATAAATAACTCCCTAATTAGACCTAATAGTGTGCATTTACCTCATATTATTCAAGAATTATGACATAAGTAGTTGATATATAAGTCCTTATATCTACAATAGAGAGTACATTATACTTCTTCAATTCTTAACTTGGTTGATACTTAATTGAAAAAGATGTATAGATGAATGTGTAAATAAAGTTTACATGTCTTATGGAATTTTAATACTTTAAAGAAAAAGATGTAAAAAGTCATTTCTTGAATTGTGTTTTGTTCTTTTTGTAAATGTTTGGTGTGTTTATTCCTCTGTTTTTTGTTCTGCTTATGTGTGTTGTCTATATGTTACTGAGATGAATGTGTGTACAAATAGTAATGATTATTTTGATATGGGTTATGTGTGTTAAATTGGTTGATTGAATGTTAATATGTGTTAGGAACCTTATTTTACTACTGCCTATAAGAAGTTCGAACAAAGTTCACTTTAATAAAATAATGTCACTCTTAGATTTAGGTCCTCTAGCTTCTCACTCTCGGTTAAAGTTTTCCTCAATCACAAACTATCGTGAGCACATCACTGCCACAAAGTCATTAAAACTTTATTAACGATAAGATACTGGTTATGTGTCTAAAAATTATAGTTTTTGAATAAGTGTATTATATTAAATATGAAATTGTCTTTTTCACAGGCTGTTGTTTGTGTTTTAGAGCATTAATAGTCAACCAATCTTATGCTTCTTCTTTATAGTTTGCGGTTTATCCGTCCGTCTAAGTAAGTCATCCAACTAATGTCTACCATATTTTTTGCTTTAATAGTATGTGAGTTTAGGTTTGGGTGTTTTGTGTGAATGCAAAGGAGGAGTTAGTTTTGTATTATGGTTTGCAATATTCTTAAACACGTAGGATTATATATAGGTTGGAAATCGATGATGCAACTCTGATGAGGCTTATCGGTGAAAAATTTCACGAGCCTAGGAGTTACAGTAAGAAGTCCATTTCTCGATTCACAAGTATAAACAATGCCAAATACCTTAGTGTTTCTTGTCTTTTGAACTTTATGTACGAACTTGAATAAGAAAATTGAATAAGTAGTGACTTCTATTTTCACGTAAAATTGAAAATAATTTTGATGCATAATAAACTCTTAGAATGTTATATAGGATAGAAATCGGTGATGTAACTCAATGAAGCTTATTGGTGAAAAATTTCACGAGCCTAGGAGTCACAACGAGCAACCCCTTTCTCTTTTCATAAGTGTAAACAATGCCATATACCTTGGTTTTACTTTGCTTTTGAGTTATGTTTACGAACTTGAATTAGAACATTGAAGAAGTAGAAACTTGTATTGTAACGTAAAATTGAAAATGAATTTGATGCATAATAAACTTATAAAATGGTATATAGGCTAGAAACTGGTGATGTAGCTTTGATGAGGCTTATCGTTGAAAATTTCTGAAGCCTAGGAGTCACAGCAAAAAGTCTCTTTCTCGATTCACAAGTGTAAACAATGCCCCGCACCTTAGTTTTTCTTTGTATTTAAATTTTGTGTACTAACTTTAATCAGAAAATTCAAGTAGTAACTTGTATTGTCATGTAAAATTAAAAATGTATTGCATTTAATAATTCAGTTATCAACTTTTAATTGTATAGCTAGATGGATAAAAGCTAGATATCTCATTATAAATGGTCTACTAAATAAGTAGAAAAAGTTAAGAGTTTCATGCAATCTGTACAAGAACAAATGGGTGATGAATGTTGTATTCATTGTCCTTGAATCAATTGCATAAATGTTGATTTTCAAAGTAAAGTTGTCGTATATAATCAATTGATAATCTGAAGCATAGATAAATTCTATACTCCATGGCTTTATCATGGTGAACGTAAGGAAGCGAGTTGTAGTAGAAGTGTTGGTAAAAGTTATGATGATAGTAACAATAATGATGTACATGATGACGATGATGATGATGGGATTGGAGAGATATTACAAGATTATAGGAATTATATGGAGATAATGAATGATACTGGTTTGCCTAACATAATTGGTAATGTTACAGAAGATAATTTTGAGAAGTTATTGAAATTAACTCAAGAAGAATTATATCCAAGGTGCTCAAATTTCTCACAGCTATTTTTATTATCAATTTGTTGCATTTGAAGGTCCATAATAAATGGAGTAACAAGTCTGTTGACATGTTAATTGATGTGCTCAATGATGTATTACCCGTTAGACACAAATTGACCAAATCTTACTATAATGTAAAGAAATTGTTAAGGGACCTTGGATTAGGATATATATCAATACATGCTTGTAAATATGATTGTGCTCTGTTTTGGAAGGATAGTAAAAATCTTCAGGAGTGTCCCATTTATGGTAAATCAAGGTGGCAAGTGGATCATGGGAGAGGGAAGAAGATAGTGAATAAAATCTTTAGATACTTTCCTATTAAACCAAAACTACAAAGGCTTTTTATGTCAACAAAAACAACCATAAATATGAGGTGGCATAAAAAGAAACACATTGATAACATTATGCGTCATCCAGCAAACTCAATGACATAGAAAGACTTTGATAAAAAGTTTCCATGATTTGCACAGGATTGTTGTAATGTTCGATTTGGATTAGCCTCAGATGGATTTAATTCTTTTGGTAATATGAGTGCTTCTTACAGCATATGGTCGATAATTATAATACCATACAATTTACCCCCATGGCAGTGTATGGAGGAGTCTTTTATGTTATTGTCTTTGCTTATTCTAGGACCTACTGTTCTTAATAAAGATATCAATGCATACATGCAACCATTAATTAATGTTTAAACGATCTATGGGGGTTGGATTACAAACTTTTTATGTTATTCAGGTTGAAACATTTATAATGCATTTCATTGTTTTATAGACTATAAATGATTTCCCAGATTACGGAATTTGTCTAGTTGGAGCACTAAAGGGTATGTTACTTGTCTTGCGTGTAACTATCATTCAATAAGGCTACGAAGTAAAATAAGTTATATGGGACATCGTTGTTACTTGGAACATGGGCATAGACGACAAAGAAGCAAATTATTTAATGGCAAAGTAGAATTGGGTGAAGCTCCTTTGCAGTTGTCTAGTGATGATGTTGTTTACAAGCTGTCACAATTGAGTGACATTACACCTGATAAACACCTAAGTAATAGAAAGGGACAGAGAAATGATGTTGAGCTCGATTGGAATAAAAAAAAGCATATTTTTCAATTTTCCATATTGGAGGGAATTACTATTAAGGCATAATCTTGACGTGTTATATGTTAAGAAAAATACTTGTGAGAATATTTTAGGAACTGTGATGGGAATTGATGGGAAATCAAGAAACACAATTAAGGTTGACTTGCATTTGAAAAGAAGAGATGATGGGTCATACATTATTTTTGTCAAAAAGGAAGGAGCAATCTTTTTGTCAATTTCTTAAATCAGTTAAGTTTCTTGATGAGTATGCATCAAATATAGGCAATTATGTGAATGTTAAAGAGGGAAAAGTATCAGGGTTGAAAAGACATGATTGTCATGTACTTTTGCAACAATTACCTCTTGTTGACGTACGTGGGTGTTTGCCAAAGGATGTGTTCGTAACTTTAGGTCAATTGGGTGAATTTTTTAAGAAATTATCTTGTGAGACATTTAAAGTAGAAGAGCTTGAAGAAATGGAAAAAGGTATAACTTTGATTCTATGTAAGCTAGAATTGGTATTCCCCCATCATTTTTCAATGTTATGGTTCATTTGACAATTCACTTACTATACGAAGCAAAACTCTGTGGAATAGTTCAATTTCAATGGATGTTCCCAATTGAAAGATAATTCATATTAACTTTTAATTTTTTAAAGTTATTTGTTAGAAACAATTGCTAATATTTTATATTTTGTTAAGTTTTTATGCTCTTTTAAGTGTTATGTATGTAATAGAGCTCGAATTGAAGGTTTTATTATAGAGGCTTATATAGTGAATGAATGATTGACATTTTGTTCGATATACTTAAATGATGTGGAGACAAGATTTAATAGACCATAATGTAACTTTGATTTTGATCAAGATGGTAGCTTGCCAATTTTCTTCCAAAAAGTAAGGCCACTTGGTTGGAAAAATATGTGTAGTTAACTAAAGACAAATTTGAAATCGCCCATTGGTATTTTGAACAATTGCGAGGAAGTCGATATATATATAAAGTATATATATTACTTTTAATTCAAACATTCATATTAAAATTTTGTAATTGAATCTCATTTCCCGATCTCGATTTACTTTTTTAAATAGAGAGCACAAAGAGTTGATTTGAAGCACAGGGATTGTTAATGTAGAAGAAAGACATAAGCTTAAGTTCTTATTATGGTTCAGGAATCGAGTGAGTTATATATTGATGGAATATTATAAACTTATGACAATTAGTTTGTTAGATTAAGTTCTAATTTCATTTTTTCATACAGATGATATGATTACATAACCGTAACATGCAAGAGACGACGACCTTATATGTATGGGAAAACATATACAAGTTGCATTGTTAATGGGGTTAGATTTCACATACAAATCAAGACAGTTGACTTAGAAGCCAAAATTATGGGGTTGTTGTTGAGGAATGTCATGACGATGATTTTATTGATTTCTACGGTGTCATCTTTGAAATAATAAAGTTGCACTACATCAAGGATAATAAGATTGTTCTATTTAAGTGCAAATAATTTAATCTTACTAACATGAAAATAAAAGGGAATATTACTAGCATCAATGTTAGTAAGACATTATATGATAATGACCCTTTTGTCTTTGCAAGTCAAGTGAAGCAAGTTTTCTACCTCAACGATACTATATTGGGTAGCAATTAGAAGGTTGTTTAAAAGTTTCAACACCAAAATCTCTTCAATTTTTGTGAAAGGGATAATGATCAAATGAGTGAGTATGGGGATGAAGTACATCAAGAGATTGAACCGGAGTTGAATAATGAAGCTATTCGAATAGAAGATGCAGATATATTATCATTCTCTAGGAGAGATGTTGATCCCAAATATAGTATAACTTGATGAAATACAAGCTAATCTTATCGTACAAAGAGATGAAGACTATACTTAGGATGAACTAAATGGAAATCATGATACTTCGGCCAGATATATTGGTGATAAAGAGTCCAATGATAATGTAATTAATGATGATGATTTTCAAAATCTTGATCATGATGATTGAAGGTAAATAAATTGTTTATATTGTTTGAAATGTTATGTTGATGTTTGAGTTATGTTAATCTGTATTGTTGATATTTCACTTATGTTAATGTGCGTTGATGTTTTACTTATGTTTATGCGGAATGTTGGTGCTTGGCTTATGTTTATGCAAATGTTGGTATTTGACTTATGTTTATGCAAATGCTGGTGTTTTACTTATCTTTATGCGGAATATTGGTATTTGACTTATATTTATGTGAAATGTTTGTGTTTATACTAATTCAGAATGTTGATGTTTGAGTAAAGATTATGCGTAATGTTGATTTTCATTTATAGATATTCAATATAATGACACCTGGTAAAAATAAGGGAAAGAAGGTGACGACAACCGAAATTGATCCAACCCCTTAACAACTACATCAATTTGAACCTATCGAACAATAACCTCTGAGTTCATCCACATATGAAGCCAGTCTGCAACAACCTTTATCTACCTCAACTAGTGCTGAGGGATCTTTAGGTTTGTTAATCTTAACCACCTACAATTAGACTTATGCTCAAATATATATTTACATGTTTAATGTGTTTTTTCTTATCGTTATTCTTTTGTTGTTAGGTTTCAATACCGACTTAAGAAAAAGAGGTAGAGGTATCACTAAAGATTCTGAGTTGCAACGCATGAATGTTATAATGAAAATCAGGTTGTCTATGCATATTGACCCTAGGCAACGTCGTCTTATTGATAAGAATTTGTAAATTCTTTGTTTAGAAGTTATTATTATTTTAGTAAATACAATATTATCTATTGTGTTCTAATTTTTTTTCATATAATAGAGAGAATCAACTATATGAGGAAGAGTGTGATAGGATCACACTCTACAAATTAACACATTACAAGGAAGGTGAAAGTTAAACATCTAAAGAAGCGCAAAATAATTATGTAAGTATAAAATTTTTAATTTTTAAGTTTATTTATTGATGTAATACTGTAATATTTGAATTAAATCTCGATTTTATGTTTTAAATTTCACAATAAGATGCAGGAGTTATTGCAAAGATCATTGTTTGACGGAAATGAGCCCGACATAGATGATATTTGCAACAACATTCTTAGTACAAGATTAGGGTACATCAAAGGTCTTGGGTATGACCTTAAGCCAATTGGTTTATCATCGTCATAACCAACATATGTAACGATGCTTCAAGAGAAGAACCGGTTGCTTAAGGCTTAGTTATAATGTAATGGAAAAAAGTTAGAGCGTACTGAAGAAAAATTATAATGTAATGAACAAAAATTAGATCGTATTGAAAGAGAGTTGACTAAGTTTAAAAAGATGATCAAAGTATGTTAGTAGTGATGATGAAGAGTCTTAGTTAATAGATAAATTTTTTCTTAACTTTTGTAATTAACATTTAATTACATTTTATTTTTTATATAAAATGCATCTAATTTTTAATTATTTTATTTTAATTTACTTAATTATAATTCAAACAATGTTACCAACAACAATTTAAACAATGTTAATTATAATTCAAACAATGTTAAAAAAAATAAGATGAATTAAAAATGTTATCAATAATTATAATTAAATGATAAATTGTTAGTAAGAAAGTGTAATAAAAAATAAACATTTGTCTCTAAAATTTTTTGCTACAATGACAAAATTGTCACCATAACTTTTTAGCTATGTTCAATAAAATGTCGACAATAACCTTTAGCTACGTTTTGAAAAATGTAACTAACTATATTCTGCTACCAAAAACAAATCATCGCTATATATTATTAGCTGCGCCTACGCTAACGAAGCTAATTACATTTAGCCACTCTGACAATTTTCTTTCTCATTGCCTAGTCCTTTTGGCGACGAATCTGTGATTGTAGCAAAATATATTGGGCAATGATTTCGTGAAGACATCGCAGATAATTATTTGCTACCAGGATTTGGCGATCATTTGTGCGATGATTTTTTACCGTTGCTAAAATATTTTGTGACAAATTGTTGTCTTTTAGCAACAAAATATTTTGTCTCCAAAAATGTGTTCTGTTGTTGTGAGGGACGAAATTCATAGCTCAATTTAATGGGATTTATGACTCGTTTCTTTACTGGAAATCGTTAGGAACTTTAACTTATCGTGTGTAGGGCAAGAAAATGCTTTGATCTCTCCAAATAACCAAAGGATAGAGGCAAAATAAAGAAATCGGTCTGGTTCACGATTCAGAGGGTATTTAACTGGCCGGTTTATTATTTAACCAGTCGGTTTTTACTCTCAAAAGTTAAAAATAAAAACCAAACTGAAATTTTGTCTAGTTTGCACTTAATATGGTCGGACCGGTCGAGAGTTTGGTCTGGTTTTTATATTATTGTAATAAACTACACAACTATTTCTTGTAACAACTTTGATAACTCACAATTGTGGTTTCTTTCTTTGCTCACGCATAATCGTCCCGTCTTCTTGGTTGCTTTATCTGACGCATACTCCTCCGTGCTAGCAAGGACTGGGGCTGTGATGGCTTTACTGCTGAATTTCTTGTTGTGCTGGATGTTGGTGGCGCATCATTACCAATCGCAAACAAGTTCGCAAATGCCCTTGAACTTATAAAGCTATCTTCATAGGATGAATAAAGAGCTTCCATTCTTCTCTTATTCATCTAGAAATCTTTGCATACATAAATTGCATGTCTACAATTCCCTATCCGATCTCCAGAGATATCGTTTCCTGTGAAAACAAAAGTTCCACATCAGCAATGCACCGAGTAAGAGATTCCTGTCGACTAAATGACTAGAAATGCAATAATATTTATGATATGCCTGTTCGTTTACCTATTTTGGACATAGTCAATGATTACAAGCTTTTTGTCTAATATTAGAGATGGCAAAATCAGCTTGATTCCATCCAACTTTATCTAAAATTAACGTGTTATATTCATATAGAGCAGACTGTGTACTAGGTTTAAGCTTAGAGAGCCGATCTCCTACCATAAAGCAACGTCATCTAAAAAAATTTAAAGTAATATCATTTTGAGAAATTCGGGAACCGTACTTTGTCCACGTCTTAAAAAGGTTGGACAAACAATAAATTCAACCAAACCTAACTAATTGCCATATTTAAGTACTAATTCGTTTTAAGTCAACTCAAAATTATTAATACAGCAAAAATCTTGTTTTTTTTTCACTATATTAACATGTTAAGTAAGAAATACTAACATTAAGAAAAAAAATCAATTTAATAAAAGATAATATATATTTTTATTAAATATATGCTAAACTTTAAGTTATAATTAGGACACTGTTATTACATTTAAAGAAATATAATCTACTATTCCAATAGGTAAGTAAAAATTTTAATAAAAATAAAAGATTAAATTGTATTTTTTTCTTAAAAATTATTGAATTATGGGCTTTGTGAATTTTGTTGGTAGATCCAAACCCTGCCATTTGTGAACCCAAGGACAGATAGGCTCTCTTTACCTGTAAAGTGGGCTTTGAGTGCAGGCAAATAGAATTTCTTTTACCCATAAACCTAAGGCCCAGTATATCTCATTTTGCTCACCAAAGGAACAGTGAAAATGAAAACAACTTTTCAAATTTCATCACTTCCAACGGCTAGTTTTATACACAGGCTACGCTCTAACGGTCATATTACCGTTTCAAACCCGAAGTCCCTCTTTTATAAACCCTCGCGAAGCCCTGTGTCATGCACTTTGTCTTTTTTCTTTTCCACTTTTAATTTGCTTTCCTTTGATCTATCGCTCTAGCTTTTCCTCTTTCCTGTACGAATCTTTCGTTGAGGTTTCAACATTCATCAATGGAAACTCCATCGTCGATGAAAAGAGTCACAAGATCGCAGACTCGGTCTGCGATTAACACCAATACTGCTAATAGTAGTATTCCCATGTCAAGTAAGTAATGGTCGTTCGATTTTATTCAAAATTTTCTTATACAATGATACTGAATGGATCTACAGTGCAAGATATTCAAGAATCTATTTCTTTTTGTTGAATCATTGATGGGTTATTTAAAAAGGATCTGCTCCATTTTTCTCATGGTTTCATCTTGTTTTCTTTGACTACATTTCAGGGAAGATTGAGGAATCTGAGAAAAGCATTTCGAAATCAAGAAGAGATGCGAAGCAACAAGATCGATCTCCACTTATCGATATAACGAATGATTCACCTATTGTTGGGCTTGCTATGGGGAGTTTAGGAACACCATCGTCTTCCATAGTGAAGCAGAGAGGTGTTAGTGTGAAGAACAAAACACCTGGGTCGGGAGAGGCATTGTTGAGGGGTCAAGTTAAGACCCTGTTGCAGAAAGTTGAAGAAGAGGCTGTGCTGTCAAAGGTTTCGTTGGACAACCGCCAATTCCTCCATCTCAATTCCCCATTGGGACTTCTTGCACCAACTCCAGCTAATACACCTCAATTTCCAAATCTTTCTAATGTAGACTTTAATACCCAATCCGTTACTCCTTTGCCGGTTGTTCAAGAAGAACTGAACATTGGCCAGGTCAATTCTCTTAACTGTCGAACATGGTTCGGCAAATCTGCAAATTCCATTTCACTTCACTCACATTGATGTTCTTTTCTTGTGATTATGGTTTCAGATGGTGGCTGTTGGCAATTTTGATGTGAAGCAAGAAAGTCTGGAATCTCAGAAGAGCCTTACAAGGTCACTGTTATTGGACTTCTCTGAAAAATCTGATGCCACTGACTTATCAGAAGAATGCTCCTCTGTACTGACATACCAAGAAGAAGCGCTATCAGGTGAAAGCAAGGACAAGTCGTGGCCGACGGACGATGATAGTGCATCTGTCTGGTCTATGCAGGTTAACACAAGTAGCCATGGTGATGAAGAGGATGAAGAAGTATTTGAAGAGGAAGAAGCATCTGAAGAAGATAAAGCTGAAACAGAAGACGAGAACTACGAAGAAGATGATGATTTATTTGAGGAGCTTTGTGCAGGCATCAGGAAGATGAGCATGAATGAGGGATTTGCAGGGAAGCACACAAGGTTCGTATACAACAGTGATGATGATGAGATAGTTGAGACAGTGGAAGATGTTGTCTCACCCAGCGTCACTCGTCTAAAGGGCGTGCCAACACCAAAAGGGAAACACCTGCGCTTTCAAACGGAAGATGAAGATTAGAAGGTTGCTGGCTGGTTGATTTTTTGGCTGTCTTTCTCGACACCAGCTTCTCTTTCGTTTTAATTTTTGGATTTCAGTTTACACTATCACGCATGTAGTGGTTGTGGAACAAAAAAACAATCTGGCTTTTGATGATCAAGGTTGAGAATTGCCGGAATTTGTTTTACTACGTTCAAGGTTGAGAATTGCCGGAAAAGAACATTCCTATTCTGATTTTCTCTTAAATTAATTTTTATTAATGTGTGTAAATGTTATTTTAAATTAAAGAGTCTCAAATTAAGTTGATGACCATATAAAATTACATGGTCATCAACTTAATTCCAATTTGAGACTCTTTAATTTAAAAAATAAAGCGGAGTTGGATGAAAATAAGAAAATATTTATTATGGTAAAAGCAAAAATTAACTCTTTTTTTATTTCATTTTTTTAAGTAAAAGAAACTTGTTTTTCAAATAAGAAAATATTATATTGGTAAAAGCAAAAATTAACTCTTTTTTTATTTCATTTTTGTTTAGTAAAAAAAACTTGTTTTTCAAAAATTGTGAAAACAACGAAAAGTAATTTTTGTTTTAAAATAAAATTATGATTAATTTAATTTAATTTTTGTAATTAAATTTATGATAATATAATTAAATTTAAAATATATAAATATATTAAATAAATTTTATATTTAATAATTAAAATATTAATTTATAATTCCAAGTTAAAATTTAAATTATTTATTTTAATTTATAATTAGCAAATTTTATTAATAAAATTTGTTAATAGGTTAAAAATAAAGTATCTTTTTTACATCAAACTTCGGGCTCCACAAGAAAGGAGACATGTCTTAATCAAAGATGAGCGCGGGAAAGCTTTCGCGCACATTTATCAAAACTAACGAATCAAAGGATGACGGAGATGGATGGTCCAACAACCACCCTTGTCAACTTCACTTAACAAAATTCCAGTGAAGTGGACGCGAAGAAAGAAGAAAATTAGTGGCCATGATCTTTTTTTAGTTAAACCACCATCTAAGTAAAGCTGTATTCATCACCTTTCTACATACATTAGTAACGACCTCTTCAATAACTATATCTTATCTTCTCCTCTCTTTGTGAAAGCTTGTATTTAAAGTAGCTCCTTGTCACCACATCGATTCATTCGTAACGTTCTCCGTTTTCTGTTCCCCTAAGTGGGCAGTTCTCTTACCAAGTCCAAAGTATGGACAATAAAGAGGCAGGAAAGTTGGTGATCATGGGACGAGCAGAGATCGACACTAGAGCTCCGTTCAGGTCTGTTAAAGAAGCAGTAATGTTGTTCGGAGAAAGAGTTTTGGTTGGAGAGATATACGCCAACAAGCTTAAAGAGGTATGCTTTCCCAGTTTTGCATGCCCCTTATGTTGTCTGTTTCCTTAATTGGTTGGCTTTATCTGGGCGGGTTTAGTTGCTAAGCTTACAGAGATGACAGGAGAGAATGTGAACTATCAACATTTTAAGCAAGCAAGTTTTAGCTAAAACCTGCAGGTCAAAAACTCTGCGACAGAAGTTGTCAATTCTGTTTAGATCTTTAATCTGAAAATTTTATCAGAACATATTGATGAATAATAACACTGTTTAAGCCACCTGAAAAAATTAAACCGTATTTCAGTATCAAAAAAAAGAAAGAAAAAGAAAAGAAGACTATGGTCGAGTAATGTGAAGTGGCCATATTAAGAGATGATAGTTCCATTAAATTAAAGAATATGTACTTTTTTAAAACTCGAACCCGTCATATGAAACGTAACATTTGGGTTCATCAGATAAAAACTGCAGGAAGCGAGAGTGGGTTACAAGCTCGATCAAGAATTGACACCTTAACTGCCGAGCTTGAAGAGACGAAGCTTAGCCTCCAGAGGGCCAGAGAAGAAGGTAACCTAATGACATACTGTATAAAGTCTCTGAGGGAAGAGCTAGAACAAGCAAAAAGGGAACTGCAATGGCTAAAGGGAAGAGACGTGTACCAGAAACGGCCCCTTCAGCATGAGATTGAAGACCTCAAATTCGTCGAGAACACGGCGAGGGTGGCGAGCATGGAGAGCCCCTCCGAAGAAGCTACGAAGGAGTATCAGAAGAAGAGATACGTGAAGTTTGCCAGCCCTCCTTCATTGACCAAAGTTATTGTGACCAAAGAGGAAATGCTAGAAAGACCTGCTTCTGTGAAGAAGTCTACAGGCAAGAGAAGGTCTCTGGGACCTATTATGGGATGGTTGTTTTCCAAAAGGAAAGGAAGCCAAGAGCACGAGTCTCCTAGAGACTAAGAAGCTTGCTTAAAGCCTTGCATGTTAATTACTTTTTTTTTTTTTAAATTTGCATGTTGATTACTTTATATGCTTCTGCTTGTATGGTCTAGGAGTGCGACAAAAATGTTATGTAGACAAAGTCTGAAAGATCCTTGTGTCTTAACGGTTTTTGAAGATTTGGGCTGAGACCTGGAGCGAGATATACTGTAGAATCCATGAGAGAAGGTTAATAAAAGTAAATGGATTTACACATTGATATAGGCCTCGATTAAGACCAGGGATTGCATAAAGCACCCTCACCCAGTTATATTTGTGGGTCTCCTTTCCTCCTCCTATTTAAATTCGGCTATACTATTGAATGGAGATGAAGGTATAAAACATGATTGACAGTATGTCACGGTGCGCTATGTGAATCTTATCAAAAAATGTTAGCTTAATTAAATACATCTCTATTGGCTCTCTTTGGTGCTGCCATCAGCCTTAGCTTTATTAGTTAAATTCTGATTTTTCTTCCGTCCTTGCTGTTAATAAACTCTCAAAATAGCCATATTCATTACAGCCAAACCATAAAATAGTTATATTTGTTGTTCCTATCTGCTAAATCATGTCATTATTTTGTGTTACTTTTTCTTAATCTTTTAAAAATCAGAACAAAAGTTAAATCAATAAGATAAGAAATTTAAGATTAAAAGATTCAATTAGTATTAAGTCACCATAAAATCGCCTAAAGATTAAATAAAATTATTGAATTTAAAATATAATTAAAAAAGATTATCCTTATCTATTAAAGAATTTAAAGTTAATTAATTGAAAAAAGAGATAGTCTAAAAGAATATCAAAAAAGTAAAGATATGTTGTCAGATAAAACCCTACCAGACCGTGACGACAACCCCAAGGCGACGGGCAAGCAACTCAGACCACTAGACCCAGGAGATAAAGGACCATCGTGGGAGGGAAGAACCTGGCCTACTGTTTCTAGACTCCTTTCTTTGGGTGGTAATGTGATGGAAAAGCAATAAAGGGCAAAAGACTTGTCAATTGAGGATGTGGAGGATTGTCTTACTAATAAGACGATGTCGGTTGCATACGAGAATGATAATCGATGTTTTCCAAATTTGTCAATGAGATCAGATCTAAAGGGTAGATTGGGGACCATATGGAAGAATATAGTATTAGTTAAAGTACTGAATAAATTCCTAGGTTTCTATTTTATGAAGACAAAATTGTTTCAATTGTGAAAACTGAAAGGTAGTACGAAAGTCGTGGATCTAGTGAATGGTTTTTTCACGGTAAAATTGTCGAACTCAAAGGACAAGAATGATGCTTTAACTAAGGAGTCATGGATGGTGCAGGACCACTATCTCATAGTGCAAGATTGGAGTTTGGGTTTCAAACCCTCAACGACTAAGATCGAAAAAGCAAGAGTGTGGATTCGTATCCTAGAATTACCAATGGAGTTCCATGATGTTAAAGTTCTAACAACTTTTGCAGGGGTGATTGGTAA
This sequence comes from Erythroxylum reticulatum, assembly GCA_025504915.1. Classification (NCBI taxonomy): domain Eukaryota; kingdom Viridiplantae; phylum Streptophyta; class Magnoliopsida; order Malpighiales; family Erythroxylaceae; genus Erythroxylum; species Erythroxylum reticulatum. The sequence goes on along the minus strand of JANSVA010000218.1, from coordinate 10,206,707 downwards.
ACCTATTAAATTGGACGACAACAAATTCCAAGCCAATAGGGGAAATTCGCTCAAATCTGTGTGGAAGTAGATTTAACCTTGCCTCTTGTTCCAAGGATCGTGGTAGATGGTGATCTATATCGTATTGAATACTGACTTCATAAAATTTTCTTTGGTTGTGGTCTACATGGCCACCATTTGAATGAGTGACTGAACGCTCCCAAAACCACTAACACAGTTGTGGAGGAAGAAAAACAGGATCTACAAACAGAAAAGATTTCTATGGATAGTAACAATGGACACGGTGATTGGATGATAGTGAAGCGGAAGCTTAGAAATTTTAACTATGGGCGCGACATGAACATAACCAAAAATCCGACCCCTAATGTTAATAAGTTTGTGAATCTTCATATTGACGAAGAGCATGAACTTTTTCAGTCACAAGGAGTGAATTCCTTTATTGAGGGACGAGGTAGTCCGAGGATTTTTAACAATGAAGCTAATCTGAAAAAAAAGATACAATAAGAAGCCTTTAAAATGAAACTCAAGCAAGGGGACATAGTATGAGAAACAATCAGATACTCTGTTTGACTATATATAAAAAAGTGAATGCCCCTGTAGCAGTTGAAAAAAATCTTGAGGATGTCATTGTGGTGGCTAAAACTCAATTTGGTGAGGATGGCCTAGAAAAAATAAGGAAAAATGAGACTGTTGTTTCCCATCCATCCAAATTCAAGGCTCGTAATGAAGATATCATTATGGATGAGACGTATCATCCTCCTCGACCCCCAAATATTGATTGTTCTACGAAGGGAGGTGATAATGGAGCTACTATGAGTCAACAATTGGTTGAAGATGAAGATATGGAAGACGATATAGAGAAGGTTTCACATCAGTGTGTTTGTTAGATTTAACTTCCCTGTCCTTTATTTAATATATATATTTTTAAATGATTAATTTAAATATTATGGCTTGGAATATTCGTGGGGCAGGTAATATTATAGCCCGTAGACACATTAGTGAGTTTGCTTCAATTCATAGAGTGGATTTAATGATCATTGTAGAACCAAGGATTCAGTTCTAACGGTCAGTTTCTTTCTGGAACCGAATTGGTTTTGATGGTCATGTTTTTCATAATGCGGTTGGCAGTTTTGGTGGTATTTGGGTGATGTGGAAAAGAGACAACTGTGATTTTACCAACTTTACTGTTACTTCTCAGGCTGCTTTTGGATCTGTTAGTCTTAGAGATGGTGCGAGTTGGAGGCTATCAGCTGTCTATGCTAGTTCGGTGGCTACCAAAAGAGAAGAGCTCTGGCAACATTTGGCTACAAACATCTTTCCTAGTGGGGACCCCTGGTTAGTTATTGGAGACATGAATGAGGTTGCATTGATCTCAGAAAAATTAGGAGGGACGTATCATCCGTATAGAGTTAGAAAATTCTTGGATCAATTGTAATCTTATGAATTAATCGATTTGGGGTTTGTTGGCCCAAAATTTACTTGGATTCAAAACACGAATAACTTAATTGCTCAAAGACTGGATAGAGGAGTTGCTAATATTGGTTGGAGGCTCTTATAACCGGAAGTGTTGATATCCCACCTTTCTCGAGTGTACTCGGACCACGCTCCTATCCTTTTGAGGACTGGTGTAACACTCACATACCCCCTAGAAGGATATATGAATGGCACACAAAATATAACAAACAAATCAAAGCATACGAAAACTTCCAGTAAACAATTCAAGCAAACATACATTAAATCACAGAGTACTTAACACAAACTCGTTGTAAATTCCAAACCAAACTGAAGTATCGTTGTTACAAACTTACAAACAAATTCACATATATATATCAAATACAAGCCAAAAGTCAAACAAAAAATTTACATTATTTACAAACAACACTCAGACTCCATTGGCCATTGTGGTTGTCTTGTCCTAATCTTTATAAACGTCGCTCAGAACCTACACGGGGCAAATCCACCGTGCTAAGCATATAGCTTAGTGAGTAATAACTAAACTATGCATAATTTGACAA
>JANSVA010000218.1:10183998-10201001 GCA_025504915.1 Erythroxylum reticulatum | reverse complement strand
ATATTTATAAACATCAACAAAACAGAGCATTACATAATCATGTTTCCATACACATTTTCATTGCTCTTTTAACTCCAAAAATCATTTCTACAATATCTTATAGCATTCTGATCATTAAATCCAAAGAAAATCATATATATGGCATACTTAAAATCTCCTCACTTATTTTCCAGCAAATTTGAATATCACTGTTCTTAACCATTTAACAATGAGTTAACATGATGCATTCTTCATTTCATATAGAAATATAGAATCAGCATAACTTACTTTTTTAAAACTCTAACATCTTCAAATCATGTGAACCCTAGTTCCTCATGCAACCATGTAAATCAACTTGAAAGTTGACAGGGGGGTTCGGTTTTTCTTGGGATAAAAGAAAGAAATATCAAAGTGGGGGTGACAACACACAGAGGAAAACAAGATTTTTTTGGTTAATATTTGATGAAAAACTCTGTGTTGGAGAAACACAAGAGAAAGAAACTTTAAGAGAAAGAAATGAAGGCAAGTACAGTAACTTGTCTTTCAAAGTTATTAAAACTCAACTTTAAAGCTAGGATGCCTATCCATTTCTTAGCCACTTATCCACTTCCTTTTAGTAAAACTCACTTAAGTATCATTTGTACTTAAGTTTATGACTTAATAAAACACTGAAACATAAGTTATAACCCATTAAATCACTTCCAGATTTTTCTATTAAACATCATTTTAGGTCAACTTTGCATGTTCTTTTTGACCCTAACACTAAAGTTATTTTGCAACACTTTCTTCTAAAAAATGTTCCCTTATGTCTTATGAATCCAATGGTTTAAGAATCACTTCACTTAGAGGTCAGATAACAAAGCTATGTCTGAAAGAATCAAACATGGTTTTGCCCTTAATCATATTGAACCTGTCGTGGGAAAATTAGCTTAACTTTCACTAGAGATGTTGGATTAAGATCATCTTAGGACGATTTCAAAGAAGAACTCGAGATATACAACTTTCATGAAGACGTAGAAGACAAATTCTATCATATGAGGTGTCAAAAATGGACCAAACGATAGGATGAGACAAAGACAAATGAAAAGGCAGATGAATTGAAAAAACCAGACGAATTTGGAAAATTGCCATAACTTTCCCTAAAGAGATTGGATTAAGGTGTTCTTTGAATGGTTCGAAAAAGGCCTTCAAGATCTACAATTTCATAAAGACTCAAAGACAAATTATATTGTCTGAAGGGTCAAAAGTGGACCAGACGATAGGCTTAGATGAAATTAGATGAAAAAGTAGACAAATTAAAAGAGCAATTGAATTGGGAAAATTGCCATAACTTTCCCTACAGATATCAGATTAAGGTCTTCTTATATGGTTTGAAAGAGGACTTCAAGATCTATAAATTTCATGCAGACCTTAAAGATAAATTCTATCATCTAAAGGATCAAAAGTAGATTAGATGATATAAGATGAACAGTACACAGAAGAAGTAGAACGTAAAAGAAGTAGAATATAGAAGAAGCAGAAAGTAGCAGATATGATGTCATCACAGATGATACATTTTTACAGACGATATAATGTCATCACAGATGATATGATGTCATCATGAACGATATGTCTTTACAGACAATATGACGTCATCTTAGATGATATGACGTTATCACAGACGATACCCTCTACACTCCTGAGCATCTTCACTTATAAGGACCATAACTTTCGACTCCATTGTCTAAAATTCTCATACTATATACCATTGGAAAGATAAAAGAAAGATCTAAAACTTCAAAAAGGAAGCTTTATCTAATTCAGCCTAGATCAATAAATAATTTCTCCTGAATTCAGAATATAAATTTTACATTCATTCACCAATGTACTACACTCAGTTCTCAACTTCATGACAATTTTGAAACTGTTAAAGACAGAATTTAAAATTGACGTCTTCATAAGAAATGTAGCCATATGTTTCTAGTTTAATCCAAACAAAGAATCATCTCATTTGGATAACTAGAAAAAAAGTTATGGCCAACAGACCAAAGAACACTTAGTGAACATTTTCCAGATCAACTACCAATTTTGTTTCCAAAATCTTTCCTTATCACAACTCATACCAAGGTCACTCTTTCTACTCCCTCTACCTATAATTTTCAATAAAATCACATTTAAAATCAATTATACATGGAAGTTGTCAATGAATGCATGTACCATTATTTTTATGTGCAAAGATTTAATATTTATGTGCATATATGCTAACATTATGCATGAGCAAGAAAATGCATTTCCTTAATCTCTCTTTAAGCTCACATGTACCGAATTTTTGGGTCCCAACCCTTAGTATGGGAACAGGATATTACACTTTGTCTTAAAATTGCCACCATTGCATAGTCACTGATATCACACATAATCTCAAAGGCGAGGCTCCAGTTCAAAGGTCGAATCATTGATGGCAATTTTAAGAGCTCTTTTAACTTATAAAATGCAACCTTGCACTTATCATTCAACTTAAAAGGAATAAATTGTTGTAACAACTTGCATAAAGAGGAAGTTGTCTTCGAGAAATCCTTGATAAACCTGTGATAAATCCTGCATGACTGAGGAAAAAATAAACTTCTTGCACATTTATGGGGTAAGGAAAAGCATAAATAAGATCAATCTTAGATTTACCGACCTCTATACCCCTAAAAGACACAATATGTTCTAAAAACTATTCCTTGGGCAACCAAAAAATAACAAATTTCCCAAGTAAGTACAAGGTTAGTTTTAATACATTTTTATAAAATAAGTGCAAGATTCTTTAAGCAATTATCAAAAAAAAGAACTATAAACACCAAAATCATCTATAAACATCTTTATATTCTTAACGTACTCATAAAATATATTCATCATACACCTTTGCAAAGTGGCAAGAGCATTGCATAAATCGAAAGGTATCCTTTAGTTAGTCAATGTACTAAGTAAGCATGTACAAATTGTCTTTTCTTAATCCTCTATTGCAATAATAAGACAAAAATAACCTAAAAACCATCTAGAAAACATTAATACTCATATCCAATAAGTCTCTCAAGCATATATTAAATAAATGGAAGGGGAAAGTGGTCTTTATGAGTTACATAATTCAATTTCCTACAATTAATATAAACTCGCCACCTAATTTGAAGATAAGTGGGAATCAAGTCACCGTTTTGATTTGTTACTATTGTAATTCCATATTTCTTTGGAACCATTTACACTAGACTTACTCACTTACTATCTGGGATAGGATAAATCATCCCAAATCAAGAAGCTTATGAACGTCATTTTTTAAAGTTCCATTAATAGAGGATTTGGCTTACATTTTGCCTACCTAATTGGTTTAACATCTTTGTCAAGCATAATTTGTTGCATGCATATAAAAAGGCTTATTCCTCTAATATCAGTAATTTTCCACCTAATAACCTTCTTGTGCTCTCTTAACACACAAACTAGGTTACCTTCCTAATTATGAGTCAACTTTACTAAAATGATTATCGAAAGAGTTTGATTATCCCCTAAGTATATATATTTCAAATGAAAAAGGAGTGGTTTTAACTCCACATCAAGTAACTTTTGGTAAGAATCAGGAAGTTGTAAGGAAGCAAGTACATAAATTTTAAGGGTTGGTTTCAAAGAATGTAGTGTAGCCACCATATCAATCATTTCTTCATTAACTCAACATCATTAGTGGCTTCTAACTCCAAATGCTTAGTTAAAACTACTTCTAATTATCCTTGCAATTCAGCTTAAGAACTTCCTACTCTAAAGGATCAATCACAAAACTAGGATGACAATCTTAGGGATGTTTCATAGCATCAAAAATATTAAAATAAATCATTTTTCCATTAAAGTTCATTATAAGGGTACCCTCACAAACATCTATCTTAGTTTAGATAATGTTAAAGAACATTCACCTTAATTAGATACGTGTAGGATAGGGAAATATCATCATCCATATCCACCATATAATAATAAGCAAAAAATACTAATTCATTCACTTACATAAAAACATCCTCATTCCCTCTATCTGGATAAACATTATTATGATTAGCCAATTATATGATAACATTAGTTTCTTTTAAAAGGATCAAATTTAAAGAAATTATAATAGAACAAGGTATAACATATATTGATGCTCCTACATCTAACATGGATCACTTAATTATACTGTTACCAATCTTATAAAGAATAATGAACATACATGGACCCTTACACTTAGGAGGTAGTTTCTTTTGAAAAAAACATAAACATTCTCACCCATCATGATCTTCTCATTACCTTTTAACTTCCTCTTATTGGTATACAACTCTTTAAGGAATTTCACGTACCTTGTGCCTACTGGATTGCATCTAGCAATGGTATATTCACTTTCACTTTGTGAAAAGTCTCCAGAATCTTGCTATTCTTTTCCTTCTTGTTTGACTTTACTAACCTAATAGGAAAAGGATGAGGATTAGTCTTAACTACATTTGGAGAGTCATAATTTACCTTCAAACTAGGTAAAGCATCTCCTTCTTTTTCAAGCTCCTTATTAAGTGTTGTCTTCTTAGGATCCTCAAACTTGTTACCACTCCTTAAAATCATTACACTAACATTAATTATATTTATCTCAGGTTGAGCTGGAAATTTTCCTTTACTTTGAGTTTCCAAAAGTTTGATAACAACTGCCATTTGATTCACCTAATTCTCCAAATTCTTAATACTATACCTTGTCTCTTAGATTTGAGATCTTATTTCCTATTGAAACTATTTCACATCCTAGTGGAATTGAAAGTATTAGTAGTAAGAGACGTAACTTTATCATCCAATGACATGCCTAAGTTAAAGGAGGAAGATGGCGGTTTAGGCTAAAAATGTTTTATACCTAATGACCTATTTGGAAAGTTATTTTGCTACCTATTCCCTCTATAACTTAGGTTGGGTTGATCTCTCCAACTTAGGTTACAGGTATAAGATTGATTGTACTGTTGAGAAAAGTTTCCCCTATAACATTGACATTTCCATATTCCCCTCCTACAAAGTTAAGCACCTATTCGTGATACAGTTCATATTATTACATATCCGGTAACCTTTCACCTATGCTTTCCTTACAATAATCCATTTTACAAAAGAGTTTGGCTCATCTAAACAATGTTCAATAGACAAATTGTTTACCTTATTTACATTGTGAACATCATTATGGATGCCAAACTATTACACATTTACTCTCATATGCTCAATCAGATTTCTTGCCTCTTTAAGAGTCTTTTCACCTAATGCTCCACCACTTGTTTCATAAATTAAAGTCTTATCAATATACAATAATCCTTCGTAAAAGTATTGTATAAGAATTTGTTCAATTATATTGTGATGGCAGCAACTATCACATAATTTATTAAAGCATTCCCAATACTCATAGAGGGACCCTTCATGTTATTACTTAATCCCAAAAATGGCATTTTTTGTCTTATTCTTGTTGTTTTCAATGATAGAATATCCTTTTCATTTTATTCCATATGGTAACACTCCCTACAGGCAAATTGAAGAGACAATATTTGTCGCATCTTTTAATGAGAATGGAAAACCTCTTAACATGATTTACTTTTTTGTTACCCATAGAGATTTCATACCTAAATAGACCAAATTGAGCATTAAGATGCTTATAGGCATCCTCACCTATAAGATCATAAAAATTAGGCAAAAATTTAACCAAACTAGATTTAAGCTTAAAAGTAACATGTTTGATAAAATTAGAGAAAGTAATGCAAAGTGGTCTTTGGTTCAAATCTAAGGTTGCTAACTCCTTTAGAGTTCTAGGATTGGTTATAACTTCTATTGAATAATTAGTAATTAACTCTAGTAAGTTCCCTACTCTACTCCTTGAGTTGTTACATTCTACCTTCACAATGTATGCAATGTTCTTTTAATCTCTAGCTCAAATTATAAAGGCCCTTGATGAAGAGACCTTCTCATGCACAAACACTAGCAAGCATAAAGAAGATCAAGAAATAAACATAAAAATTGATTATAGACAAATATATAAAACATCATTTGATACCAAATACAAAATCCAAATCAACACCACTCATTAGCAACGACACTAAATTTTTTATGTGTATTGAGCATACCAAAAATTAAAGCCCAACTTTACAAAACTAAACTTGTAGTGGCAATGAGAAAGGATCATCTCCACAAAAAGATCGTGAATAATTTTTTTATTGGACTGATTAGTGTAATAAGATAGAGGGTTTAAAAGAATTTGATTAATCCAATCAAATAAAGTTAAACTATAAAAAACAAATCAAATTTATAAAGAGTAATCAATGGATTTAAGCCTAGTTCTTGGTTCAATCTTAACCTTTATATAAACATGCATAATTAAGCGCAACGTTTTTTTCCGCTCCTCTCTTTGAAATTATTAACCATAGATTAACAATAAGCCCTATTAATCCCAATTTTTCCTTAGATTGTAATCAATTAAAATAAGTTCTTTAATTAGATCTAACTGCCAAACAACTTAGAATAGGCTCTCTAGATTTAGTGTGACAGTAGCATTAAGAATTAGGAAAATAGGATAATATAACCAATAATCAAACAAGATTAGATTATTTAACTTATGATATGTTATCCTTAATAAAGCATAATCATTACTTTGCCACACGTGAATTAGATTGACAATAATTATGAATTGTAATCATAATTTTGGTAGTAAATCTATACATAAATGATCTACCAGGCCCTATCTAAATCGTTCATACATAAATCATAAACTTTATCCATGTCAATTTTAAAAGAGGGATAAGAAAATTATTATTGGAATTAATCTATACACAAACATGTGATTAGGATTTGATGTGCGCTTAAACTAGAAGAAGAGAATTAGCCACCCATAGCTCTTTAAAGAACACACCCAAAGAGAAAAATAAACATATGTGGATGTCCCTCATGTATATACCTTTTTAATTAGCCTCTATAATTGCCTTTTATACTTTATAATTAGGGTTTTTATAATGGATATGATTAGCCAAACGTCTATATAGGTGATCGTGTCCATTAACCTTGCTTTAATTCTTTGAAAATTGCGAAGGCACGCGATTCCAAAGATTTACATAGACAAGATATATAATTGTGTAAATAACTTACACAGGTGTGTACATTTTCACACAGGAAAATTTGTCGTTGAAGTCGTAAACATTTATATTCACTTACATGGTCCCTCACACAATTGTGTAAGCTAATTACACAATTGGGTACTTCTTTGCACGAGCATGTTCCTCTAAAATAACTCTAATTATTTTGTTCTCTATCCTCCATTTCACCCTAATTCATCTCCTTTTTAACCATGAAGGAAAATAAGACTGAATTGTAGCATAACTACCCAAAACTGTGAATTTAACTTATTTTGATTCTTTTTCATCCAACTTATATCTAAACCAAAATATGAACCAAAAAAAGTATCTTAGATGCAAAATAAACTTTAATTAAAAAGCATTAGGGAATAAATAAATAATGAATTAAGCATTTGTTAGTAAATCATCAAGAACTACATCCCCAATAAATAATCAATTAAGCACTTCTCTCACATCTTCTCTTTTTATAATTAACAAATACACCTCTCTTGTTTCTTTTATCTCACTTATTAATTTTTATTTATTCTTTTTTCCTTGTAATAAAGGTTTTTTTCTCTTTTTATAGGGTTTCACACTCTTTTTCTCACCGAGAGTTACTAGAGCATATATCATAACATCTTTCATAAATTGGTAAATATTTTTCTACCTGAATATATTGCATCAACATCATATTGTCATGGTCTATCAAAAAAAATATTTGGAATACATCCATATCAACAACATTAAAATAATGTTCATCACAATATTTACCAATTGAGAATGAGACCTTACAATGTTCATTAGAAAAGATTTCTCAAACATCCTTGATGCATCTAATGCTATAAGGTTTGAGATGTGATATAGTAATCAACTTTAATTTATTCACCATTGTGTTACTTAAAATATTTTCTTGACTATCTCTATCAATAATTAACTCATATAAGCTCCCTTACATTATACATCCTGTCAAAAAAAGTTATGTCTTTACAAATCATCTTACTCTTTGTGGGATATCATTAACCTTCTAATTACTCCTACAAAAGTATCATCATCCTCTTCCTTTTATTGCTTTCAATTATATCCTTTAGGTGCACATTTTTCTTCTTCCTCATAATCTTCATATGGCTCCACCATATTTTCCACTTCCCTTTTTGGGTAGTCATTAGGTTTATGATCTAATTCATTACATCTATAGCATTTAGCCAGGATGGGTTTGGCATAAAGATCAGCAGATTTTGAGGTTGATCAACTTACCTTGATTGAACTTTTAACATTAGTGTTGCTTTTCCCACCACTACCATATGTTGAGGCTATATTAACACCTCTTTTCCTTTCTCAATGGAAGTCTTTTCATTTCTATACCACTTAAACTCCCTTGAATTCTCAGTAAGCATAAATTATGCCTTCATAGCCAAGTGCCTGGCATATTAAATTGTCAATACCATTTAAATCTCAATCTTATCTCTTATATTTGACTTCAATCCTCTCAAGTATCTTAAAGCTTATTGGGGTTAGATTTCAGATAATTGATTATGGGCTACCAATGTTAGAAACTATGTGGTATATTAATGAACATCCTACTTCCTTGGTAGCATTGTAGTCATTATAAAAGATATATTTTTCATAATTTGGTGGTAGAAATCTCCCCTTTAATTATTATGTATCCTCCTTCATGAACAAACAAGACTCTTCTCCTAGTCTCATTCAGTTGATCCCACCATAGTAATGCTCCCCCTTTTAATCTATAAACTACCAACTTGACTTTCCTCTCCTTAGGAATCTCAATATAGTCAAAGAAATATTCTACCTCTATTAACTAATCCAAAAATGCTTCTATATCTAAATCACCACTAAAGGAAGAGAAATCTACCTTTATTTTATACTTATATTCTTCTTTCTCATGTCTTTAATGAAGAACTTCTTTATCATTGCTAAACTATTGTTATAAATCTATAGTGCATGATTTTGAATTTAAGAATGTATTGTAAGGCCATCTTCCCTATCAATTTGATCCTAGTTCTCCTATTATTATATCCTTGCAATAATAGTTACAACTGAACTCTTATCTTTACCAATTATTATTCTATATTGTGATTTGACTCCCTTTGTTCGTCAATTGCTCTCCAAATTTTGCGTAACCCGTGAATTTTGTTGTTGGTGTTGTTAGCCATTATTAGAAGGCCAAGCTTTAGTTTTTCAAAGCTCTAAGCCTACCAACGTAAAGTAGAAATAACTTACTCTAATATAAGAATAAAAAATATACCAACTCTAATCCAAGATTTAAAGAAAAGTTCAAAAGAGATCAAATTTACAGATAAAAATTCTACCCTCCTTCTACAATTTATAATGAAAAATAGCACCCTAATATGAAGTTTACTCAAAATGTAGCTCTAAAATATATTTTATTCGAAATAGAACTCTAAAATATGAGATTTAATTGAAATAGAATTGTGATAACTCTGAGCATAAATTTTTAGTCATTTTCAACGTGAATTTATGTGTTTTAATTTCTCATCATTCGCATGATTAATTAACACTTTTTTACTACTATCTTTAGTTATTTAGTTGAACTAGTAAAGAAACTAAATATGATTTTAATTTTAAAATTTATTAATCCAATTTGTGAGGAGTTTTATTAGTACTCATTTCAAGAGGGAGGAAACTAGTGCCCTTAAGTGTGCAAGAGTTTACATACTTGGAATTGGGATTAAGGCTATATTTGGTTGGGTGGTTATTAATAAAATGAAATAAAATGTAATATTATTCCCTCATTTGAGATGAGGGTTTATAATAGAATGGAATAAGATGAAAGGAGAAAGTTTCATATTATATCTCATTCTATCCTAGATAGTAAAATTAAGTTATCCCGATTTAGGGTATTTATGATGAAATGTAAAATGATAAATAAAATTTCACTTTATTACATTATAAACCTTTCCATCCATCTCAAACAACAATTTTCTAATATTACATTCATTTACATTCTATTCTATTATAAATCATTCCATTCTATTCTATTTCATTACAAATCTTAAGTCCAACCAAACATAGCCTAAAGATGTAAGAGTTTGCCTTAAGAATAATATAATATGTTTCAAAGGGGAACAAAAGGGGAGCAAAGAACAAAAAGGACGACGTTCATCATGTTTCCAAGGTATACATAACCAACTTCTGTATTCCTCCTAGACAATGCCAGAATGATAAAATATGCCCCTTTTGAGTAATGGTGTGCTCAAGATTATCATTCCAAAAGTCAAACTTGAAAAGAAGTGCAATTGATGTGCAAATGGAGGATTGATTAATATCATTGGTAGTATTGTTTTGGGATTTTATTGTTGGAAATTGAAACTCAATGTAATCTCCGACTACTCGGAGAGGTTAGTTTGACAGGAAAACTTAAGAAAAGATTATGATAGTGGGATCTATAGCCCGATAGGTTGGCAATAAATTTGGATTGAAGTATATCCATACTCCCATATATGTTTTGAGAATTAGAGATTAGATAGGAGTGAAAGACAAGGAATAATTAATTACAAGGGTGGTTTCAAACATATGAGAAAAATTAAATAAGAGCCACATTGTTACTAATGTGATAATTACCAAAATTAAAGATTTTGTCAATTATAGATTTTATTAAGACAATTTTAAAACGTTAATTTTTTTTAGAATAACATATTTTAAAGTATCTAACTTCTTGAGATTTTCTCAATTCAATTCTCAAAATTTCAAAATTTTTAATTTAAGTGACCAATCTTTTATACCACTAATTCAAAATATTAGTTTTGTTAGTATTTTACTAATTTGGATAATGAAAAGTATTCACATGAAAAATTAATTGTCAACGAATTATCCTTGTAAACTAAAACACTTAACTTATAAATTCTTTGACAAGTCAAAGATTTCGTTAGCTTGAGATTTAATTCAGACGATTTAAAATGATAAATTTTTTATACATATTTTGAAAATATTAAATTTTAATTTATATTTTAATATAGATGTTAAAATTAAAGAAAATGTTTTTATCAAACAAAAATGTCAAATACATTAATTTTGTTGAAGAGCAATATTTGTTAGACTAAGAAATTTATAATAATTATTTAAAATATTTTCAAATAAATTATCTGGACATAAAATATTTTATTTTTTATTTAGGGTAAATTATCTAAAATATCATTAACTTAAAATTAAATAATAAATTTAAGGGTGACCCATTACAGCATACAAAAGTTTTTTTTTATTAAAACAGGTATTGAGGTAAGTTTCTTAGTGAAATGATTAATGAAATCGTTAATGACCCAATCGTCACAATCGAATGAAGCGGTTAATCAGTGGCAGCTAGGGTACCACTCGGTGGTTCGCTTGATATTCGAGTCACTGTGTCATGATTCCACATAATCTGGGCCCCCAGATCTGATAATTCGTGACCCGGATCCGAATGAAACTGAAAATGCCCCACGACTCGTTTTCCGAACGTCAAAAATAAAACCCAAAATTCATCTTCCCAAGTTAACCATAACAACCTTCCACAACCGTATGCGGCGGTTACCGACGTTGGACTAAAACCTAACTCCTGAAATCCACCTGAGTGTAGTCGCAAGTTTCAATTATCAGCTCATCTGTTCAAAGATGGTTGGTACGTGTTTTAGAATTTTCGCGCGGTGAGCTTTTTATCATTTGTTTTGAGGGTTGATTGTTGACTATGTTTGGTGGACATGGAAAAGGCGCGCAATCTGAACGAGAAGAGAAGGTCTCGTTGGAGCTCACTGAAGAGATACTTCAGAGCATGGAAAGTGGCATGGTTTTCAGGGATTATGTAAATTTTTTATCTTCTCTGTTCTGTTGTACTTCGAACTTGGAGCCCTAAGTTGAACGTGCTTGGTTATTTTCATTATGCCGCTTGATTGAAGTTCTTTACTTTTCTTGTGTTTAACAAATTTGTTAGCAGAATGGGAGAATTAGTTCACTGGATTTTCATAAGGCTTCAAGTTATCTAGTGACTGCTAGTGACGATGAATCCATTCGCCTCTATGATGTTTCCACTGCAACGTAGGCTTCTTTTTGTTTTGTGTGTTATGACTAAGCATTTTGGTTGCATGTTTCTTGTGAGTTTTATGTTTTGAATTGTAAGAGCTTGCTGTGTTTTATTGAGAAAAGGTTTCATTTTTCAGGTGTTTGAAAACAATCAATAGCAAAAAGTATGGAGTTGATCTTGTTTGCTTTACATCTCATCCGACAACTGTTATATACTCCTCCAAAAATGGTTGGGATGGTATGTTTATCGGCAATTTTTCTTCCCGTACTGATTTGGTTTTATTCTCTTGTTTGGTTGATGTGGTGGATTAACTGCATGATCTTATTCGTTCAGAATCATTGCGACTTCTCTCATTGAATGATAATAAGTACTTGCGATACTTCAAAGGTCACCACGACAGGTTTAGTCACTTGTACAACTATAATAGAATTTTCTCTTGGTCGTTGCTTCCTTAGATATTTCGGTGATGGAACGGTCATCTTGTGTTGTTTCTTGTAGGGTTGTCTCTCTAAGCTTGTGTTCTCGAAAAGAATGCTTCATCTCTGGTTCTCTTGATCGAACAGTTCTGCTTTGGGATCAAAGAGCTGAGAAGTGTCAGGTATACATTGGAGGATAGAGATTCTTGCCTTAGAAAAATATGCTTTCCTTCATGAGCTTAATTTCTGATTCTCTGTATATCTGTTTTAGGGTCTTTTACGTGTTCAAGGAAGGCCTGCTGCAGCATATGATGATCAAGGGCTTGTCTTCGCAATTGCTTTTGGAGGATACATCAGAATGTTTGATTCACGCAAATATGAAAAGGTTCATAATGATTGTTGTTTCATAAGTTGGTTATCCAGTTTATGACTGTTTGGCATGCACTTAACCAGAAACTCTAAATGCTTGTAGGGTCCTTTTGAAATCTTCTCTGTTGGGGGAGATATTTCTGATGCCAATGTGGTTAAGTTTAGCAATGATGGGAGACTTATGCTTCTAACAACTGGAGATGGGCATATTCATGTTCTTGATTCGTTCCGTGGGACTCTTGTTCGTACATTTTCAACAATTTTCCTTTCTTTGTGGTCTGATGGAAAGTTTGAACTGGAATTCCCTTGATCCCTTTGAGTCTCCTTTTGGTGCTTATGTCTTATTATTGTTACCAGTTATCCACCTACAATGTAAAGCCAGTGTCAGGCGATTCCACATTAGAAGCGTCTTTTAGCCCAGAGGGAATGTTTGTTATATCAGGTATTGCATCTGCTCTCATGTGCCTGCTTTGTCTTCTAATATTGACTTCAAATTTTCAGCTTATTTCTTCCTTTGAAGTCTCTTTTTCTGTTTTATCTCAAATTCATTTTGTATTACATGGAAATTCCTGCGATCCTAGTACTTATTTCATTTTCTTGGCATCTTAAACCTTGACAGGATCAGGTGATGGTCGTGTTCATGGTTGGAGTGTGAGGAGTGGAAAAGAAGTATGATAAACATCATTCCTTTATCACATCATTTCTCTTCTACATCACTTTGGGGACTATGAGTTTGAGAATTTATATCCACATGATACTATTCGACGGTGACTGATATCATCTCCCTTTTCTGTCTTAGTTGAGTTTCTCTTTTGTGGGCCCGGGGTTTGGGAATTCCAGTATAAAGGATCTTCTAACTAAACTAGTTGTTTTCATTTTCTTAATTTTTTGTTTACCTTCTTCATCTGAGCTGCCTGGTTCTCTGATATTCTTGGAGTAATTTCCATTTGCTTCATATTTGTTATATTTACCAGCGTGATTGCTTTTGTTATTCGAAGTTTGTTACTTGATTATACTAGGCTTGAGAACCAAAGTTATGTGCCATCCAGGTCGCAAATTGGATGACTTATGAAACTGGGCCTCATGTAATAAAATGGGCCCCTGGAAATCTTATGTTTGCAACTGGGTCTTCGGAGCTATCATTTTGGATTCCAGACTTATCTAAACTGGCAGCTTATGTTGGAAGGAAGTAGAACTTGTCTAGTAAGTTCTAATTTGTGATTAATTTTTGTCAGTCCTTTTCTTGGTCCAGTTTTGAACTTACCTTTCCAAAATGTTTTCAGTTACTGCAGGATATTTGTTTTGTTGAAGGCACTCTATCTGGCGTATTGATTATGTGGTCTAATTTATGAGAAGCTGTTTGTTGAGAATGTAAGCTATCTATTCGTGAGCCGACCACTTGGTCACTGCCTTACATCGGCATTAAATGCTCAAGGAAGCGTAGCATAACTACCAGTATCAAAGTGCAGCAACCTCCTACAGAAGCTAGCTTGGCGACGCACTTCCAAGTGTAGTTGGTGACTAGGATCGTCTTAAGTACACGTTGTAAGATTACTCGGGGACACTGTTTTACTTTTAGTGACTATTCTACAATTGTAGCCAAGAAATATTCTTAGAAACATATGTACAGTGAAAGATTTTGCTGACTGGCCCTCGTTGTTGTAAACGTATGGCAATGAAAGAAATGAAATACATCAGTAAGAAGCTAAAGCCAACAATTTGACACCAATGGCTTCTTTGGATTCACCTTCGTTCTGGAGTCTATTCAGATTTTATTGAAAATAGAAGCTCTGATTTAGAGTAGGGGCCTGGTTGTTTCACTCCTTTGAAGGAAAATTCCACTTTAGCGGTCAATACACGATAGTTAGTAGGTAGTAGATGAGGTAGACTGAGAAAATGGATCGTGGGTCCATCGACAAAAAATATCCATGGAAAGCATTATTGGATTGAAAGTAGTCGAATAGTCTTTCTAAACTTCCAATCCCTCAGCTGGGTAACTGAGAGAAGGTTCCAACCAAGCTGCCTTAGGAAAAAAGACGGTCAGGCTAGACTCAGTTTCTCTGTCTTTTTAATACCCTCTCGTTAAGCTTATAATTTACAAGAATCAAAAGCAAAAATATGACTTGAAAGAGTAAGATTGGTGTGAATCGAACTTGGGGCTGACTGGTTTTCTGTTTTACTATGTGCAACGTGTTTTAACATGTTAGTGCCTTTCCTTGTTCTTGCACATGAAAATTAATTTATCTGGGAAGGGCATTTTAAGCAGAACTGGGAAATTATACACAAGGGAAGGTATGAAGAAAGGGCAACGTAACCAACCAAGAACGAGCCATTTCAGAACTTTCATCAAATTGCTGGAAATCGTGATGTTATATCATTCCTCGCATTACTCGTAAGGGATATTACGTACTTGAGGCCTCAGAAACCGTTGGAGATCTTGTTGGATCTACCAATCAAGTGTCTCTCACTCTCACTTTCTCTATTATATCTATCAACCATGTAATCGAAGCATTGTCTATGGTTTCCAGAATGAGCCCCTTCTCTTCTAAATGACAGTAGGGTCCTTCCCTCACGATAAACTGTGGAAACTTGTCAAACCAGATAAGGAAACTCCTACTCTAGAGGGAGCCTCTTTTCAATTATTATGCTTCTATTTATTAACAGTGGTAGAACTCTCTTAAGTCTTAACAGGGTCAAGGAAGATGAGACATTAGATGCATTGGTTTAATTTCCGATTTCGTCAGCACCAATTAATTTGTACGGCCTAATTCTATTCCAATTTGATTTGTTTTCATCTGATTACACTGAAATGGAGCATTTGTTATCGCATGCGCAATGCCAAGAAAATGGAAGGAAGATAACAGTAACTTGATTTTAAGCGATACTCTTGTCTGGCTGTGTCAATACTTGTCCTCAGTAACTTTGTCCATAAGATTGATGTCGGTATAGTATTGTTGAAGATAGTACAAAAGTTTTTAGGAAACATTGTTCTCATTGTTTGGCGGTCACTATACCAATACATGAACTGCTAGTTTATTCTAATATTTAACCATACGCTTGTTAAATATAGCCACAGCTTGTCTCATAATAGAATGAAGAACAGGTGGACGCTGATGTTGGATTCTAAGTTGTATACGTTATGAAAAGTTATACATCCGAGACCCTTAGATAATAATTTAGAATAAGACGTTAAGTATTCAACATGCATGATGCATGATGCAATTTCATATAAAACTTTAAAAGGTGACATTAAATAGTATAATAGAATGTAGTGTGATACCATCAAAGACAAATATTTACTTTACTAATTAGGACAAATTTCAACTATGCACTGCAAGTAGGCTTCTAACTTGCAGTTGAACACTTTTATTTGACCATCTATTTGAGGATAGTAAACCAAAATTCAAGCTAAAGACATAACTTGTATCTTAAAGAACATCTGTCAGAAGATGCTTAAGAAAATAGGATCGCTATCACTCAAAATTGTCACTAGCCTGTTATGCAATTTTGAAACATGATTGAGGAACAAAGAAGTCACCTTAGTTGCTGAATATGAATGAGATAAAGGAATAAAATAATCATACTTAGTCAAATTATCAACCATTGTAAAAATCAGCGTATACACTTTAAACTTTGGCAGACTTTCAATAAAATCCATACCTATATCAAACCAAGTTTTGTGAGCAATAAATAAGGGTTATAGCTTTCCAGGGTATGTTATTGTGGCATACTTATCATTTGGCACATCTCATATTTCCAAATAAATTACCTTATTTGTCCCAGCATCCTTTTCTAATAGAAATACAAAATCTCTTAAAGGTTCTAAATAGCTTATATGAGCTCTCACAAAAGTCTCGTAAAACAATAATATAATTTTGGATCTCAATTCCTTATTATCTGATACCACCAATGTAACACCCCATTACCCTAGGGTACGCACCGGAACGCCCGTAGGTCATTCCGATACACAGCCTAAGATAAGGGAGTTCTACGTGCGATCACTACAAAACTCCACATGGCATCACATACATGTAAATACTAAAAACTGTAAATTACAAGATTTTTCAAATCAAATTTCTCTTTTCATTACTCCAAAACAACAGTTTTATACATCAA
>JANSVA010000218.1:10162234-10183898 GCA_025504915.1 Erythroxylum reticulatum | reverse complement strand
CTTTTCCTCTAGCATACAAACTCACTCTTTTCTCTTTCTTTTCACTCTTCTTTTCTCTCCCTGAACTTTTCTCTCCTGCACATCTAACTTTCTTTTTCTCACCTATGCAGTCACTCCCCATTTGGCCAATCTCTCTTTTCTTTTGGGCCTCTTTTTTCTCATCATTTTTCTTTATCTCACTACCTAAACTCTCTTTCTTTACAAAGGTTTAACCTGGTCCAGGTAGATCTCATGAGGCGATAAAGGTAACAAAGTGAAGTTCTTGCCATTGAACTTGAATGAGTACTTATTTGTGTACCCATCATATGATACTTGCCTATCAAATTACCAAGGCCTCCCAATAGCAAATGTCCTGCCTCCATAGGTATCACATCACACAACACCTCATCCTCATACCTCTCTACAAAAAATGGCACCAGTACCTGTCTAGTCACCTTCACAACTGCACTATCATTAAACCACTGTAAACTATATGGCTTTTAATGTTTCCTATATGTCAAGCCTAATTTCTCCACCATAGTTTGACTAGCCCCATTGGTACAACTACATCCACCTATGATCAAGTTACACACCTTTCCACCCACTAAATACCTTGAATGGAATAGATTCTCCCTCTGATCCAGAATCTCATCTCTAACTCTAGTACTTAACACTCTCCTAACTACAAGTGCTTCTCCTGTGATGACTATTTCCACACATTCATCATCATCATCATCACAAACACTATCATATGGCAAATCATCAACATCACTATCCTCAGAATCAATAACCCCATTATCCCTCATATACATCACTTTTCTATTAGGGCATTGAGAAGTAGTATGGCCAGTACCCAAACATTTAAAACATTTTATAGATGAATGTTTACTAGAAGTAGCTTGGGTGTTAGAATTACCTTTTTGATCAGATCCCCCAATTGTTTGCTTAGGTGCTTCCTTGAAGTCCACCCCTTTATCCTTGGACTTCTCCTCCTTCTTCGGCCATTTTGAGTTCCATTAGTAACTAGAACTTGCTCCACTCCTTGCTGTCACTCTAGCTTTAAACTGTCTCTCCACCTTCATAGCCATATTCACCATGCCCTCAATCTCTAAGTAACGCTGTAACTCTACCATATTTGCTATCTCCCTATTCAATCCACTCAAGAACCTTGCCATGATGGCCTCGGGGTTCTGCACTATATTTACGAATTATAGGAATCTCCACCTTCTTATGGTAGTCCTCTACTAACTTAAACCCTTGTGCCAGTCTTTGGAGCTTTTGATGCATCTCCCTATAATGGTAAGAAGGCACAAATCTCTTCCTTATGCATGCCTTCATTGCTGCCTAAGTATTAATGGGTCTCTCTGCATACCTTCTTCTATAGGTCACAAGCTGATCCCACCATATTAGTGCATAATCTGTAAATTCAATAGCAATAAGTTTTACGTTCTTCTCCTCTTAGAAGTTATGACACTCGAAGATCAAATCAACCTTCCTTTCCCACTCCAAGTATGCCTCAGCATCATTCCTTCCCTTGAATGCTAGGATTTGCATCTTAATGGATTTGAAGTCTCCATCTCACCTATTGAGGGGTTCTCCTCTCCGAGCTCTCCTGGGCATGTGCTCCTCATAGTCCTCCTCCTCTTCATAAAACTCCTCCTTCTCAGGCTCATACCGTGGTGGTTGTCGACGACGTGGTGGTGCTTGTTGGCGAAAGGCAGTACGCCTAACCTGAGGTTCCTCACGTTCCCCATGTTTAAGCTCCTCTATCTGCTGAGCATGACTATCCAATGTCTCCCTTATGCATTTAAAAGAGAGATTGAACCTCTTAAATGACTATTGTATGGCTCTCAATGTAAGGGCATTCATCTCTCCCATTCTACCTTCATCCTGATTCCAACTTTCCTGTGACATTTTAGTGAATGTTCTTTCCTACAAAACGAAGGTTAATAGAAAACAACCTCACAATCACTCCCTCAAGTGTTTCATTCAAACATTTATCACTCCCCTCATATTTAAGTCACGGCAATGACTCCCTCAAATAAGCTCACACACTTTTGCTTTTTACCACTCAATGTTCTCTGAAATCCAAGTTACAATTAGAACCACAACGTCAACAAATCAATGTTCCAAAATGTAGCTCAAATAATAAGTAACAAGCAACCCAAACCAATAACCAATAACAAGCTAACAAATCTAAAAAATTTTGAAACTCTTTGTCACGGTTGATTCAAATGAACCACAATCAAGTAAAAGGTATGGGAAAACAAATTTTTTTATTATGCTTTTGTACTCTTTTTTCATATTTTTTTGACATTTTTTGTATTTTTTTGACTCTTTTTTCCAGACTCTTTTTTCATATTTTTTTCATTTTTCCTTATTTTTTCCTAACTTTTTTTCGACTTTTTTTATATAAACCAAAATTTTCAACAAATAATTAAAAACCTAACTAAAATAAAACAAGAAGAAAGATTGAATTCTTAGGCCAAAAGTTAATTCACACCTGAATTGATGAATCGACGATAATTGGATGGTGATGGGCGGCAGTTTCTTGAATTTTGATGGAGTTGAATAAGGATTCTCCTCTAAATCAAGGCTCTGAAACCAATATAATGCGTACCACGGAAGGATTGATGTCGATTTGATGGTGTTTTCGATGGGTGTTTTGTTTTGGTATGTTTTCGACCTTGAGGAATTAAGAAGGATGAAAATTTCAAATTTAATAATCAAGAAAATAAGGATATGCAAGATTTGATTTCTACGACACCTCTAGAAAACTTGTTTCAAACAATCTCGATGATCAAAATAAAACCAAGAGAAACGAACAATCGACACGCCACAATTGAGAAAGCAATTGATAAGTGAAAGATGGTTCGAAAGGTAACAAGAACAAAAGAATAATGTTTCTCCCTATTGAAGTCGACGGCACTCTAGCAATTCTGATCTAAAAGTTGAGAAAATTTGACCTAAAGACACATATTTATACCTAGGTTAAATAATAAAAAGTTGGGTTAAAATACATAGAAGCCCAAAATAAAAAAAAGTCCAAAAACTAAATAAATAAGTCTGATGTGTGGCGCCACTATTGGATCCATATGCTCTTGGGCTTAAGTGAATTAAATAGCGCACTCCCACTAATAAAATAAGTGACGCACCAAACACTCTTTGGACTTAAGTGATGAAGCATTAAAATAGCCCAAGTTTTTTTGTCTTTAAGCTCCAAGTGCATCCGGTCTAATGATTTGAGTTAAATGGATTAGTTTGGGCTCAATTCCATTAAACTCTCCTCCAATAGACTTGGAGCTTGCCAACCTCTCAAGATAAAAGCCCACATATGTAGAAAGAGCCTCTTTAAGTCTCTTGGCCCTAGCTTTGGTCATGGGCCCTTCTGGTATGGCTAGCTCTCTGCCTGGTCTTGCTTGATGATCTATGGTCCCGCTCATATTAGAACCTTTTGCTAGATAGGCTCCTTCCACCATCTTTTCGCTTTCTTGTTTTCTCACTTAATCACTCATAGCTCCCTCAAGATCTTTAAGGCTCTGATATCATATTGAAAATTTAAAGATTATTAGGATTATATAATGTATTACAACATCAAGTAAACAATAAATAATGTTTCATAAAGTCGTTATGTTTTCAAACTCTTCTATTGCTTTTGCTGCAAGTGTAAGTACATCAACAAAAGTTGAAAAAAAATCTCGAAGAAACCTAGCTTTAGTGGCTTCGAAATCTATTTTCAACTTTGCATTGGAAATTGACATAAGTGTTTTCACCTTTATCAAGCTACAACTCCTTATCAATAGCCAATGCTTTATGGAAAATGGAAGCATTCTCCTCGAATTCAAAATCCACTTCCAAGTCACATGTGAAGTACCAACGGCTCTGGGCATCTAAAATGTTTGAAAGTATTTCGTCAATCAACTTTGCTAGATAAGAATATGGAAGCAAACTTATGTCCATTGTCAATTAAATCAAGTTACTTGGTGAAAAATTTCCTACACAAAGGGTTGTAGACAAGTTTTTTGTGGCACTATCCAAAAGGTACAAGTCAAAAATTTCATCACTTGAAATTACTAAAGATCTATCAAATATAACCTTTATAGAGTTACTAAACGCTCTTCAAGTTGTGGACCAAAGAAGAATAATGAGAGATGGAGAAAATGGTGATAAGGTTGAAGAAGCATACATGGTAAAGAGTTCCTTTTCAAAGGGTAAAAATAAAATTCTCCAATGTACAATTTATAAGAAGCCCGACCATGAAGAGAAGGATTGTTGGCATGAAGGAAAACCACAATGTTTCAAGTGCAAAAGATTGAAGAAGAAACAAAAATGGCACAAGTGGCACAAGAAGAAGCTCTTTTTAAAAGTTGTTGATGAGAAGTGTACCATGAGAGATGTGCTCCAATATTTATACGTTGATGATAATGTGCATTAACAAATTTAAAGACGATGAGGAGAAGTGCATTACATTAGGAGAGAAATGCTTCATCCTTGAAATTTTGAATTAAAAGAAAATGTTGAGAATTATTTCAAAATTTTAGAGTTGTTAAATTTTCTTTATAATAGGTCTTAATTTGTTTTTAATCTTATCTTATAAGCCAAATGTATTGGCCGAAATATCTATTTTATTTTTTTGTATTTTGCTTATATAAAGCAACCACGTTTATTAATAAAACTACTTGAGCATATTCTTTTTATTTTTATCTTTATCTTTATCTTATCTTATATATGTTCTTTTCTTTAAAATTTCAACAGAGAAAATATAAGGAGCTCAAATTTAATGGAGACCTCCACTCTGGTCAATCTCGTTGAACTCCTTCTTCATAACACAATCAATCATGTCAACGAAGCTATCCTTACTGAAACTAGTCACATTCAAATCTACGGTTGTACTGTCTACTACGTAAACATCAGTAGACGCGATACAAAGAAGAAAGGCATAAATGAAAGACACAGTTAGAATCAATTTCATTGCCAGTGCTTCCACTTAGAGAAATGAATGAAATAAGAAAATAAGCATATGAAGTAATAGACGGTGGGAGTGGTGATGGGAGCTCCAACCACGAATTTGTGACTGGTTAAAAGAATTGGAATAGACTCAAAATGGTGAGTTTTGTATATTAGTGAGAACCAATTTCATTTAAAAATAAGATTGACATATCAACGAAAAGTGAGTCTGTCTAATATATATGTAAAAAAAATTTTAAATTCACGTCATAAAAAAAAAGTCACGTGGCATTTAACTGATGAAGTGTAACTTCTACCAGATTTTTCACCCTAATAGAGTATGGTTTGAAAGTTATGTA
Source organism: Erythroxylum reticulatum (assembly GCA_025504915.1). Classification (NCBI taxonomy): domain Eukaryota; kingdom Viridiplantae; phylum Streptophyta; class Magnoliopsida; order Malpighiales; family Erythroxylaceae; genus Erythroxylum; species Erythroxylum reticulatum. The sequence goes on along the minus strand of JANSVA010000218.1, from coordinate 10,178,613 downwards.
AACGTTTAGGTTTAACTTGAATGTTCCGAAATGTTAGAATTCAGATTAGATTCTAATGTAAATGTTAGAGTAAACGGTTAATTTGAATGTCCCGAAATGTTAGAATTCAGATAAGATTCTAATGTAAATGTTAGAGTTTAAAGTACACTTTTGGCCAGGTATCAATTATTTCTTTCAAATTCAATCATACTCACCTTAGGTATCCTTTTATCATTAGTTCATTATTATTCTTTGCAAAATCATTTCCTTTAATTCCTCAATTATTTTCTTATACTTAGCTTTCATCTCCTACATATATATGATTCTTCAGGTTTTTCTTCAAACGTATAACGTCATGAGATCTAATTTTCTCAATCATCTCCTTTTATTCTATCGAATTCTTGTTGAAATAACTCTAATATAGCTTGACATAGTTAAAATTTCAATTGACGACTTAGGTTTCATTACTTTTGAAAAATTAGATAAATTTCAAATTTAAAAAACATCAAAGAAGAGAGAGAGAGAAAACTACAGATTGTACGAGTTGATTAATTGTCGATGAATTCCTCTCTTCCTATTATTTACACACGTCTTATTCTGCAGATTATTATAGCCGTTAATTCCTCTCTTCCTATTATTTACGCACGTCTTATTCTGCAGATTATTTTCCTTACTGAAATAACAACACACTGCTGATCTCAGCTTCTCTTGGTTCGGTGCTGTCCCATTAATACTTCAATCCCTTCAACATGAGCTAATCACAACTTACCTTCCAGCTGTATCAAAATTTCATTTTTAAAGTCTGTACCTCTATAAATGCAACTACTTTATTACGTTAAACACTAATCTTCTAGCAACAATTCTTTTCTCATCTGCAAATTGAACCTGTGAGCGAAGTAAATTTTTTATGCAACTCGACTATAATTGCAATTGTCAGGTTCGTCATTGAGAAACATTACCAATACCTTGCCATAGTTCTCGACCTTTGTTTTTTCCTCACTGTCAAGTAGAAAGATGATTTTTATGCAATATTGAGGAATCATGATCCTGTCAAGCAAACTGTAGTTTTCATTATAATTGGCAATATATGCATATGCTGCAGCTGAAATTTTATCTGAAATATTCTTTAGTATATTTTGCGACTGTGAACAAGTGAGTTCATTATGCGACACGTGTCAAGTTGGAAACAAGTTTGAAACTTTGAACAAGTGGCATACACGAAGGTAGCTACAAGCAACCTGGCTTAGCTTAATTACATAAGAAACCGCTTCTTAATTACTACTAAACAGATGGGGAACAATGTCAAGGTGCTAAGTGTAAGTTTGCTTAAGATGGTTTGAGGCTTCACAACGATTAATGTTTTAGAGAGAATCCGGTTGCTGAGCAGTGTAAGAGTTGAGGCTAAGCTCGAGGGAAGCATAAGAGCCACCGTGATGTTCATCGGAGCCGCCGTACCAGTTCTTATAGTAGCAGTTGTTTTTTGGGTTGTGCTTGATACTGCAGAAACCATTGATGTCGTCGCGGTGCATAGGGAAGAGAGGAAGTGTCTCAATATCTGGCGTTGCTTCTGCATCTTCGAACTCCTCTTGGTCTTCTTGATCTTCTAGGGTTTCTTTGGCTGATATTCGATTCTCAAGAAGATAGGTACAGGATGTGCTATAGGGGTCCACCCCCACCCATTTATAATTCTGGTGGTTTAAAGAACCACCACCAATACCATTGTTGGAAGCAGCTGAGATAGAACATTCCTGGTTTAAACAGAAAAAAGGATCACAAGGGGTTTATATAATGATTTGAAAAGGGTTATGAAAAGTGAAGAATTTGATTGAATAAAAAGCGGAGAAAAACTAGGAATCGAGGATCTATTGAATATATCCATCTGTTCTTCTACTATTATACGTCGTACACTTCATTAGTACATGTGCTCACAAGTTTGTCTTTTACGTGATGTCCCGTTATTTTTTGTCTTTTGTGAGCAAAGAAGCCGGAAAGGGTTCCGCCTTTTATAGACGTTTCAAGAAACATTTTCTAACCGAAATTGCTGAAACATGTTAGAATGCAAAACAACAGTTAACGGGGCATGCAAAGGGGTGAAGACATTGATGCTCACTTCTTGTATACCAATACCTAGCAGATACAGTTAGATGAGTCACACAAAGTGCCCAAACTTAATCAAAAGCTTTATAAAGGCATCAACTTGAACCTTAATTTCTTTGGTAATCAATGCTCACCCTAAAGTTCTTTTCCATGGTAAAAGATCCATATCCATAGTTTCCTGTCTGCCCAAGTGTAGAGAGAATGGTAGCTGATGATGGAGATGCTGAGGATGAACCTTCAAGAACAAAGAAATCGACATGGAGTAAAACGAAAAAACAAAAACTCTTCTTTCGTAAGTATTCGGACATCATGTGAAGTCGAAAACTAAGAAAAGAACGAGAAGGAAAGGGGAAAAATCACCAGAACTGTTGTTGGGACACTTGTTGTGAAAGGAGTAATCGTCAGGTCTCCAATTAGCAGCATTTCCTACGGTTCTCTGCTGTATGGGGGCATCATTGGTGAATCTTTTCTTCTGCCTCTCACGAGCTTTATGATTCTGAAACCAATAAAAGACATTCTTTCCTTCAATCTTACCGTACTGTCTAAGCCTAGCCGAGATCCTCTGAATCTGCTCTGCGTTTGGGGACCTGAGTCCAGTGTTGTAGTAAAGGTCCTTCAATATTCTTATCTGGTCAGTAGTGGGAGTCCACCTTGTACTGCTTTGCCTGCAAAGAAAGCTTCCTTTGGCTCCGCCGTTATTTTCCTCGTTTGGTGGTTGTTGTAGTTGTAGTTGTTGGTTTGGCTGCTGCTGCTGTTGTTGAGACTCCATGATGGCTTTGGAAAACAAGAAGAGAACAAAGAGAAGCCAACAAGGCAACTGAGATAGAGAGAGAGAGAGAGGAGAGGGTAGGTGAATACATATGAAATGGAGAGGAGGGGGCTGAGGTCTATAAAGGTACAAGGAGGGGTAAAGAGGCACATGGAGAAGTGAAGAAGAGAGTATATCAGATAAGTACCTTAGAGAGAAGGACTGAAGTGGACAGAGAAGGGTTCATAGAAAGGGAAGGGACAAAACGGGGTTTAGAAAGGGAGTGTTTCAGTGGAATTGCTTGGAACAAAAGGCATGACTGTGAATGTTTAATCCCAGCGAGCCTAGCTTTTGTGGTGACAGAGGTAGAAAGTAAAAGAAAGAAAATCAGGTATGAAGTGATATATTGGATGGAAGGAAAGGAAAGAGGCTTTTGTGAATGAATGAATGAAATGGATGTGTTCTTGGAGGTTATTCTTTTAATGGAGATATAGTCCTCTTTTCTACTAGGCCAAAAAGGCAGTAAGTGTAAGTAGAATATATTCTTTGTTAAAGGACAACATGGGTCCCCACCAGGCTAACTACAAGGCTACACATAGTCATTAGAGAATGCTTCTTCATACTTGGTCTTGGTTACCATATAGGATAGGAAGCTTTCTTTATGTCGCAATCTTCCCACTTTTAGTGCTTTGATATGTTAAGCTCTACCATCCTCTGCAAGAATTTCTGGAATTAGCAAATCTCTCTTTGGAGGCTACGGGCACGCCAGAACTTTATAATGTACAGGTGCCAAACTGTTGTATGGTAAGTACATAACGCATTCTCGACCAAAATAAACGCTTAGGTGGTTACAAGTGAAGGGTTTAATAGTTGGAAAAGGTTTTATATAGCAACTTGTCAAAAAGATTGTGTGAGATAAGCTTTCAATTATTGTGATCGAAATATCTTTGCACAAAGAAGCCACCAGCTTTGAACTCTCTTTAGGAGTAAACATACGAGCACTGTCCGAGCATTTCAGTTCAGCAAAACCATTGACCGAATTAAGGAAACAAAGCAGGAAGGAATTTCATCATCCACATCCTGTTATTGATTTAGAGAATTATGTAACTATCATTAAGTTTCAACATTTACAACAAACACGAGAAAAAAAGTACCAATCAGCTACCTATGAAGAAACTTTGTGAAGAAGAAGAGAAACAGTTTCACTATCACAATGCCTGCAGGTCTTCTGATTCAGAGCATGCGCCCCAAAATTAAATGCAAGAAGGCAAGAGCATTTAAGGAAGCGATGTCAGTGTTTTCTGGAGCTTTTGCATAAGAAGACCATCATCAAAAGATCCATGGTGCTTGGTTGTGTTTTCTTTTCCCTATAACGCCCAAGTTCAGCATCAAACTCCATAGCTAACGTACTCAGTTCTTGCTTCTGCTTTAATCTTTAAAGGGATGAAACAAATTGTTTCCACGGAAAGTTCTCTACCTTCCATACTCTACAAGGGAATGTTGAAATCAGCATTCTGACTTCGATTAAGTTGCTTGTAATACTTTTTTCTTTCGCATGCAGGGCCAGATGTCACAGAAGCCTATGATATTCAGAAATTCACTTATACCTTCAGGATACACAAAACTGTTCTAAAACCAGTGAAACATGGAAAAATAGTGCATTTAAAGTCATTGGCTTCGTCATGACTTCCAATGAGGGGTTGCGTTTTCTGGAGCCCATTGAAACTATAAACTTTCGTGGTTCTTATGAATGATACCAGTGAAGACCGGTGGAACGATGAACTTCGATGGTTCTTACAACATTACCGCGTTATACGCTCATATGGGATGATGAATAATTTGGGTTATCTCTTGAAAGGTTGCCAAGAAATTGTAAGCTAATAACTAGATCACGTTTGCTATTTTTTTCATAAACCAACATCAATAGGTTTAATTTCTTATTGCACCATATTTCACAAGTTAGCTGTCACTGGGGGTAAAGACACGGTATCAAGCCTTTTCAGTCTTCAGTTTGATGTTTACCAGAGCTATCAGGAACGTACAAGGGATTCTAAATCCAAGTTTCTGTTTCTTCTATTCTTCCATTGAAACTCTCCTTTGGTTTATGAGTTAGCTACGAGACTGGAAAGGCAACAGAAAGTGACAGCAGTAAAAACTTTCGTGGACTAGTGTTTCTTGTTCCTCAGTCTGGGATATTAATAACGTCTGTTTTATCAATGTTAGTCCATATTATTGGTAATGGTAAAAGCTTGTTGTTTTTAAATAATGGGTAATATTGGATTGGTAATATTCGATCACCTTGAATTCAACTTGTTGCAGTCTCATTCCCTTTCTTAACAATTCTGACAGTTGCAGTCTCTCATCTCTCTCACTCACTCACTCATCAGTCTCTGATTTTAACTTTTTCAGATTGTGTTATTTCTTTGATATTGACACTTCCATCATGAGATTTTGCTCTCCTTATCATGCATTTACATCGGGTTTTGTTCAATCAGAAGGAAACGATACACTGTGATGCTGAGGATGTTTGTTTCTAGGCAAAATTGTTAATAGTCGGTGTCATTCTCTCTTTATCAACTTTTAGACCAATATGTCGGAAAGGCAAGGCAATAACTTTTTAGACTTTGATTTGGCAGTGAGAGTGAAGCCTATTATCATTATTACCCAACATCTCTCTTATCCAAAAACCTGAGTTGCTTACCTCACATGAAGTAGTAACTCTAGTGCCTAAGTAGTGTGCACTGTGCAGCCGCAGCGGTACCCTTCCCTTTTCTTTCGGGTAATCATCTTCTTGGCTAGTATTTTCTTCCCCATATCTCCAAAGATACCATCACAATATCATTCCATATCTCTTAACCTCTCTCCTAGGCTGCTGTTGCAGTCTCATTTATCTTATCCTTCGTGTCTTATTAATTCTAAGAAAGAGACTGGCTATCACATGGAGCACATCCTAGCCACGCACCCTTGTCTTTGTTTTGTGATTATGTGCTATTTGACAGTAATAAACAGAACAGAAGTGTATTTCAAATTTCAGCATCCGAAGATCTTATGTTGTACTCCAACATATTGTATGATGTCAAAGTGACAACTTGCTCCATTACTAGCTCGAAGTAAGCTTATATAGGTCTACGGTTGGCCCCCACAATTTGTTTTGTAGGGTTTAGGCCTCAATAACTTGATGTGGACCAATCCACGGGTTACTTCAGATGACTACTGTTATATTAGCTTGAAGTTGCTGGACTCCTCTCTCACAAATTAGTCCTTGAGTTTAAACTCAGTTTGGTAGTTTTAGTGTTTAGAATACTTTCGCCTTATTCCATTCTACCAAGTAATTGTGGTTGGAACGTAATAAGGAAACAGATGATAGAAGTATGTGAATATCGTCAACTGCAGATGTGAATCTTATCCCTGAGCAGAGCGATTGGCAAGCTCAAGCCTGTTACTATAAGCAGCCACACAATGGCATGAAATGACTAATGCGACTCACCCATTAATGGGCAGATTTAGTTCAAATTCAGACAAACAAGATAAAATCATGTCAATGCAACAACAAACAAAGCAAAAATGGGCGGGTGAAATGGAGAAATAGTTTAGCCTGATCACTTGTAAATATAATGCATGAGCTAAACCAAAAATATAAAATATGCACTTCTCTGAAAGTAACACAAGACAGGCAGGAGGCACCAGCCAGCCAGATTAGCCCTAAGAAGATTAGAGAATCCTGCATTCTCTCTAGGTGGGTATCAACTTCAGCCTGTTAATTTTCCCTGGTGACATGCAGGTGTTAGTCAAAAGGGTAACCTTCCAGCATTGGCAAAGATGTCATGGAAGCCATCATTCAAAGGCTACATGGTTATGGTTTTGCCACAACCAGAAACTGTGACCAAAATGATTTGAATGGTTGACACAGCCTTAGAGCAAATCCCAAATCCAGAACCTTGCACAGAAACCCCTCACATTCTAATTCTCTTTCCTCTTAAGGGATTACTATCGGATGGAAAAGAGGAGCAAATAATATGATTCCATCGTATTCACCAAAATAAGAGAAGGGATTACATCTGACATCCATCACCAATAATAGAGTATACACGTCAAGTTAATCAACTGAAACGTATACATAAAAATTGGGATTCAAGCAGATATAAAATCTAATATTACAGTAAGCAGACATCATTCCAAATGTGAAATCAAACTACAATAACACAATTGTAAGGTAATCTTGAATGATAAAATGTACACTTGTAAATTTTTTTCTGTTTCTCCAATACAAATAGTGTGGCAACTCTTCCCTATCATGTACACTCATGCAGCTACTTGACTAGTAAGAACCAAAACCATCATACGAAAATAGCTTCAAGATGGCCAACCAATAGGCTTGTGAATTGCTCTTCCAAACAAACAACGGTCCAATCATATATCAAGAGGAACCAAACCAGCCATTACAAAGTTTCCCGCTACAGAAAGTGCCCGTATAGTTCCATATCACAGTCAAGAATTCTCATGGTCATGGAAGCTTCCAAAGTAGGAATTGGGGTGCTAACTAATGCATTTGACACGTTGACTACATGAAGATAAAACACTCATGTGATTTTGTAGCTTCTCGGGTGCTGGAATGAATGTTGCTTACTTACCTAGGACCCACAATATATCCACAAGTCGAATATAAAGACCAACAAAAGTGTTCAGTCTCATCCATTAGCTGTCAATCTGGAATTTGTTCCTTTGCTTGTTTGCAGATCCTTGTCAACTATGACCTAAGTAATAACGTTCTGATAGAGAATTTTCAGCAAAATCTTGAATTTCCCCTTGTCTCTTTCCTAATTGGCTTCCTTTTAACATGATCTTAAAATTTATGAGAATTAGATCTCTTAGTGTTGTTTCCTTCATATGGCAATGGCTGAATCCCCTGCAAATCTGGTTCTGGAACAAACCCCACAGGCTGTTTCGTTTCATCCGTTTTTCTAAATTTGATTGATATCCTAAACCAAATTGACCAAGAGGGCACAATAGTTATTCATAGGGACCAACTAATAAAATGAACACAACCAAAATATAGACTCAACTAATACCTCTTTGTTGGAACTGATGGCACACAATGCTTCGAAACATCAGCTGCATTTTCATTTAAGACAAGAAAAGATCTGGATAGAACATATTCTGATTTACGAGTTTGCTACACAGGAATATATAACGGAAGTAACTGTCAATAAAACCACATTCATAAAAAGGAGCAAGAAGTTTTACATAAACAACTTCACAGCAGACTTACCCCACAGGTAGAGGGATTGCCATTGAACCAGTAAACTCACCAGCACCCAAAACTTTCAAATTTGATCCAAATACAATGTTGCACTCACTTAGAAATGATACAGTGCAGAAAGGTCGAAGAAAATCGTGGTTGTCAATATGGGGAGGTATACAGTCCCCTACTTCATAAATGTTGACAATACAACTGTCAGGCACACAAGTAGGAGGGAGAACATGCCACTTGACCAGCATTCTGATAATGACTTTGAAAAGCTTAGGTATGGGATCCACATGTTCGTTTTGGAGGATGTCAGGTGGGTTTCCATTTTTGTCCTGCAGTATTAGAGAGGAGAGACTATATGTTCCATGTATCATACTTCTCACTCATTGCATTCATTCCAAAGTTAATATATTACGAAAACATCAACATCAGTCCACAGGTTCTGAAGAACTTACTGTCGGATCATTATAACAGCATCCAAATTGAAGGGTTACACACCCTTTGCCTCTCATCCACTTCTATGGAGCTGTATATGTTCGTTCTGTAAAAGGAAACTCTGATTTCAATAGCACGTAGATGGTGAAGATATAGTGGAAAATATTGAGTCAATATTATAATGTAACCTATATTCTCAACTTAGCTATTATAAATTAACTGTCAAGTCAAATGGTTGCATCTACTATCTCAACTTAGGGATATTCATAAGCAAGTCAGATAGTTGCACTTACTATAGCATTATCATGCATGAATTGCAAACAAAATGGTTCACCAAATTCTTGGACAGCATAAAAGGTCAAATTGAAAAGGAAAATTTAGTAGACCTCCCATCTATACCTCTGAACCAAATAAGGTAACAAAACAGTTTATCAGGTACTTAAGCAAAAGTTAAGGGCCAACCAAAGAAGAAGGAAAGAGTGGCAAAACTTCCATCTACTTCAATAATATTTTAATTCAGTACAAAACAAACTAGTGGCCAGTTCAATCTAACCGTCCACAACTACAACCTTAGAAACCACTCTTGAGGATTTAAACAAAAAAAAAAAAAAGATCAAGGGACCAAGAAATTTTACATTGCATATATGTAACCATGAACTATGCAGGCACAAAAGCATAATCATCAACCATAAAAATAATGAACAAAAGGTCTTTGTGTGTATCATTGAACATTTCGATGTTGATTCATCATTCCACTAATGGGCAGCGTGACTAGGTGTTTGAATCCCTACTAAGAACTCGTCTTCTATGCTTGCCGACACAGGAACATCCTATTCTAGAACTTTTCTATAGCACTAAATATTACTGAGGAGTTAAAATAATGTTACATACGACATATTATAACCGAGCAACACCATCACTCTCACCAATGGTGGTGATGCAGAAGAATAAGAAGCAAGTAGGCATGTATAGCACAAAATATTGTGCTAAGATCAAAATAATACATCCATAGCCAATTCAAGTTATGCGTGAATGATTTCCAGGAAGACAAAGTATCAAAATATATCCTCTTCCAAAAGGAAAGCTGACTGTAAAAACAAAATAAAGTCTTAGAATCTAACCTTTTAATTCTCCTTTTCTCCCCATCTCATAAAGTTCATAGGCATGATCAACTATCCCCTTCTGTTCTACAGCACTGAATACATCAGTGCGAAGCTCCAGTCCCTCAGGATATTCACTAATTTCCCTTTGAACCTCTCCAAACATATGAATCTTTTTTCCTATTAACACTCAGGAATCGAATGTGCTCTCTTTGTTCTCTTGTTAACTTGGGCTTCTCATCAACATTTGATACCCTCAACCCTCCAGTCAAAGGACTTGTGTCAACAACCCGTTTGCTTATTTCTCGCTGCTCCTCTTCCTCCACAACCGCATCTTCCTGCGCCATATCAGCCCATGACGTTCGAGGACCAGTCGTCTCAGAATAATGTGACTCAACAAGAATTCCATTTGCAGAGGCTTGTGGGACTGACTCGGACCACCCTTGTTCCATCCTCCCAACCACCCAATGAATTCGGGTCATCTCCATCCTTCCAACTTCCCAATGAATTCTTGTCACAATTATCGTCACAACAATTCGTGGCCGAATGGGTTATACTCTTGTCTGAATGCAAAGGTTGACCCATCAAGTGCTTCAATACCAAACGTTGCTACTCAGAAATCATTAAATAGCACAATAGAAGACACAAACCTATACAGATCCATCAAAAACGACATAAAAACTAACCGCTTTTCAGTGTCTAAAACACACAACAACTACTGATGTTACCCTGTAATACAGCACCCACGAAGTTTAGAGATTATAACTTTAAGAATGGAAGGAAAAACCTATACCTGGGTCCAGAGAGAGAATACGACGAGATAGGGTTTTGGTGCATTGGCGACAGAGATATCTGGAGCGAAAAGGAAGCCCATTGTTGAGGAACTCCAACGCTATCCGAAGATCAGACGGTTGATATTGCAAGAGGAAGGGATCATCCTTCTTGATTCCGTTCAGATCTGTCATGGCTATGTCTTCTAAAAATCAAGATTCACAAACTGAGAGAAACAGCGACAAATCCAGCATCAAAACGGAGAGGATTTTGTGACTATAAAAAGGTTTTGGACTTTGGATGCCTACGTAATTAAGGAACAATGTCAAGGGCTATTTTGTCAATTAAATCCGAATCCCATTAGAAATGTACGCCTGGTTGTTGCGGGCCGAGCCGAGCTTTGTCACGGGATTTCGTTTGTCTGAGAAGTACACGTAGGTGTGGCCACATGTAAAAGCGGCCAGCTCCGTAGATAAAATGCTGGAGATAAGCTTTCAGTTAAGGTACCGCCACTTGGTTGCTATGAAAGCTATGGAGACCAACTTGCTCCAGTTCCGGCCGCCACAATCGCGGCCGTCAACCATCACCGTATCTACAAACTTTTCTTCTTCCACAAGGGTGTTTCAGTGTCCGACTTTCTTGTCTCGCCGTGGACGACCATTCTGGCTAAGCTGCATAAACAGCTCCGGCGACGATGACCGGCCACAGGCAGTTCCTCCATCTATAACGCCGCCAGAAACGGTCGATATAAGGTTCAGAAGGGGGTCCAGGAAGCGGCGGAGGCAACTGAAGGAGGACGGCGATGGTGGACGGACTGCAAAGGTGCAAGCTTCAAGTATTCCAAAGAAGTGGGAAGAGATGAGCATGTCAGAAAAGGCTATGGAGGTCTACATGGGTGAGAAAGGTCTCCTGTTTTGGCTGAACAAGTTTGCATATGCATCAATTTTCATAGTGATTGGTGGTTGGATAGTGTTTCGATTTGTTGGACCTGCGCTTAACCTTTACCAGTTGGATACTCCTCCTCTGTCTCCTTCGTCCATGTTCAAGGGTTCGTAAATTCTGAGGATATTGTTTCATGCTTAGGTCTACTTATAGTTTAGTTTGCTTGCCAGAGCTTTTAAGCAGTGAATGAGTGTGAATGTGGAATTGTGTGTTGGAAAATTTCCTTAGCTAATATGAATTATGAATTTCAAAATTTAATGTTTCATTTGATTCATGATAAATTATAACCAAACTCATAGAGAATAGAGACTCATTATTATGGTGTGAGCAAGAGAGGTCTAGTAGACATGTGAGAACTCAAACCGAAATTATATATATAGAATAGAATAGAATAGAGTAAATAGCTATAGATTTTCTGGTTAATCTCATATTATTAATCGTATGAATTACCAATACAATAGAAAGCTTTCTTTCTTTTTTCTTTTTTAAAAATACGGCATCAGATTCAGGTACTAGTGAATTTCAAGATATTTAGCAAAATGTTTGATGATTATGATTTGGCTGGTACTGGTAGTCATAAAAAAAATGTTTCTTAGTTGACATTAATGATCACGTAGTTGAGTTTTAGTATTTATGGTAAAATGCTTTTCTTTTTCATAATTATGTCCATCATTCAAAATTCTAGGCATTGGGCTCGATCATTAGTTAATTAGAGTTTTCTTCTCTCAAAAAGTTTTAAGTCCAATTGGGTTTCACCAATTTCAGACTTTAAATCAAATCTAGAACTTAACTACATAATAAAATCGAATTCTGCCTGTTAATTTTGTGTTGTACACAGCCAATTTTATTAGCCATGTTGATTAGAGTGACTGAGTGCATTCAATCATTTGTTAGGAAGAGTTGAGAGCGTTTCTGAGAAAGTTTTTATTGAGATTTTTAAATAATAGATGCAATGGTTACTGAACAATGATAAGAAAACAAAAACCAAATGACGAATTACAAATCAAGATTATGAAGTTCAATACTTGCTCTACTAGTCATGTAATCACTCTCCATTAGCAGCATTAAAGTCAAATTGCTTCTCATTCAAACTTTATACACCTGACATATCCTATCCTAATTAAAGTCAAAAATCCCGTGTCTATGCTTATGAATTGTATGCAATACGAAACTTGAGTTTTCATAAATGGTAAACACAGTTAAGAGTCAGCAATTTGACAAGAATAGTCTAAGGGGATTACGAGCAATAGATTTAGGGAAACCAAGAGGAAGGAAGCAAAATCTCTCCATATTCGTTCGACAGACATTCCAATCATAATACCGAAAGCAGCTATACATTGCAGCCTCTGATCTTTCATTCTTCCCTGGGATGTAAATTAAGCACTAGTGCATTATCAACAAAAACATAAATTAATTCCTGAAGCACTTGTATAACACCTACCTCCTCCTCGTCATCAGCAGCATTGTGAATCGCAAAGAACGTACACAACCCCACTTTTCTAATTATATCATAAATGATCAACAATTTAGTGCAGTAGCATCTCAAGCGCAAAGGTTGCAATCATAGAGAATTGCCTGTTTAAATTTTGTCTGTAACCCTCTATTAATGAAAGAAGAAAGGAAGGAACGAAAGAATTTAAGAATGTCCTTTAACGTGATCAAACAGAAGTAGCCATATGTTGATACAATTTTGCTGCTTCAAATGAACAGAGGAAAGGACAGTATTCCAAAAGTTTTCTTTTTTGATTGTGGAGAGAATGATATTCCAAATACAATCATCAGAATTATCAGCAACAGGACATTAGTGCAATGATATGGGTCACCAAGATTGTGGTTGGAGGAAGACGTTGTCGTCACGTAATTCTTGTTTGTAGTTGGTATTTTAACAACTGAAACGCTACTGTAATGAACAAGAAAATGTACTTAAATGCCAACATTGAGAGAAACTTAAGAAGGCATGCCAGAAAGTAGCTTCATCCACTGTATTGACATAATATCCCCCAACTATAGCTAATCTTATAGTTGCTCCAGTTAACAACCTCCTTTATAACTGAAACATCACACCCTAAAATATCATCATCAGACAAGAACATTCGCCCTCGAATAAGTTAAATTGAAGCAATATTACATTAAATAGACAATGGTATTAACATAAACTGTAATTATGCAAGGAAAAATGAAACTAACAATCGCATAAAAGTTTTAAGTACGTTAAAAAACTAAAATTCCAAGAAAACGTGTGCATGTGTTTCAATTTTGTGTATACAACTTCAAGAATCAAGAAAATGTTGGACAATTTTGTCCTTTCCCATAAAGTTAGACAATTATTAATTGCATTTTTTAGTTTTTAAATAAATTATCGGTTAAGTTACGTAATTTGATCCAAATAAAGATAATAAAGTGACCTAATAAATGAGCTAGATTAATGAGTCGAAGTTCGGGTGAAAAATGAGTTTCAATTAGTGTAAACCAGACTCATATCGACCTTGTGATGGGAATATGGAAGCTATATAAAGGTTAAGGTCTCTTACAGTTGCTCATATCAATCGTAAGCATAAGGAATTTCTGACCCGTTAAGAGAGCTTACGTATTGAGAAAACGGTAGAAAGACTTAGCCTGTGTCTCGATAAACACTTTTTGTAAAGGTTTAGGGAGGTTTGTGATCATTTGGAACTCAAAATCGGCTTCGAAATCAGAGATGAAATCGAAATCAAGTATTCCGCATTACTTTCGTTTTTAATCCTTTTATGTAGATCTGGAGTACATAATAAGATCTATACTACATATAACACGTGGTATCAGAGCGGTTACGTGATCGAATTGCAGAAAACAAAGGTTTGTAGATTTTTCATCTTATATGGTTTTCTCTGTTTTTGAATCGATTTCAGTTTTTTTTACGTATATAATTACGTAAAAGTGGAACACATAAGGCTAGTTATGAAAAAAGTTCAAAAACGAGTCGAATGGAGTGAAAAATGGAGTCCTGGGATGTCTAAATTGCCTTTAGCGTCGATGGGACAAGAAGACGTATGTACGTGCCCAACGATGCTGTAGTAGCAGGAGGCAGCTGCGTTTGGTTGACGTGTGCGTTGCATGTGCCAATCGCGTCGTGCCATGTTGCTTCAACAAGCGACGGATGCACTGCATGCACCAATCACGTTGTGTCACATGGCACATCGAGATGGAGGACACATGGCAGCGCATGCGAGGCATGCATTGTACAGTAAATACGCGTCTGTGCATGGGCAATATGTGACACGCATATGCTAGACGCATCTGGTATGCGTCGGTGCTCGCGTGTGCTGCACACGCATAGCCACGTGTCACAAGCACCGATGTGACACCCACGTTAATGGCTGACATCACTTTGATGTCACTCGTATGAAGCTGCAGTAATTTATTAAAAAAAAACAAAAATTCCAAATTTTCCGTAAGGGTGCCCTGGGGTATTTTGGGCCAGTTTTCAGGTCTAGGAAATTTATAAAGTAAGTTTTTCCATTTTTTGGATTTATTACATTAGTAATAAATTAAAGTTTAACTCCAGAAAAGGGAATTAAGGTATTCTGAATCCAATTTCAAGTGAATTTTCATGCTTCGGATATCACTTGAGGGAGATAATTCATGTTTTTGTGTCTCGGGTCTCATATTCAATGTTAGGGATTGTATGATAGTCGATCGAAAAAGGAATATAAGACATTTTGAAATCATTTTTAAGTGAATTTTTGGGCAACGAACTTGCCATAAGGGAGATACATGAGGTTTTCGTATCTTGAATGGTTGGTTTAGTATTTGGTGATACACGATAATCACTTTACTGTGATTTTTCTTTTACGAAAGTCTCAAATGAAGTTTTCAGAGAAGGTCTTCAGCACGAGTGTGTGATAATGAGACTGTGCATTCAGATTATTGCATTTTTTTATGTTACATTGACATATACCATATGCCCGTAAAAAATGTGAGGATAATATAAAGATATATCCCTTGTGTTTGTGGACTTTTTGAGTGCTGATGAGGAAGTAGTTACCACAATGGCCTTTTGAGTCAGTACTTCGAATTGTTCTGCTTACACATTAGGAGATGTCTCTGGTCTCATGTTTGATTATTCTGCCTACAGGTGTTGTCCTTATATGAGATTTTGAGATGTGCATAAAGGCATTAGATAGAGGAAAGTTGTTACTTGAACGAACTATTCGCCCACAGGTGGTAGTGTCATGAGAGTTGACGAGTTGTACTCTAATCACTTTTATGTGTAGAGGTCTAGTTGCATATATTATGTATTCAGCCAACATGTGTTTCATCATATATGTGACCGGATTTTCAGTAAAGATACCATTCAATGGCTTTGATTATCGCTGTTGTCCTACATTGGTGTTGATTTAAAGATTTTCATCTTGAAGTCACCTTTTCAGTCAACTAAATCAGTGTCACTATTGAAATCTTGACCGGTTTCAATTCCAAGAAGTGGACGGAGGATGTATTGAATGCTACGCAGATAGTTGTTATTGATATAACCATAAGGACGGATAGGCCATCTCTATTTACATCCATGACCTTGAAAACTCATAAAGCAACCTATGAAACCTGGGATTGGTCTAACATATTATATCTGATGACTATTAAGAGATCCATTCCTAACCATCTGTAAAGTGGACCTCTGGATACATACATAGCAAAGGAGTAACTTGATAATGTCTCCCACAGGTACACAGTCTCATCTAATGTTAAGACAAGTGCCTTAATAAAAGAATTATTCTCCATGAGGTATATAGGAGAAAAGGGGAGTAATGAAGAACATATCGAGAATAATTCATCTTCATAGTAGATTGAAGATATTAGGACTTCAATGCTTTGATTGCCCATTATGCTGCTGAGGAGAATAAACTTAAGTTTGCTACTTCTATAGCCCTCAAAGCAGTTTAAGGGAAGACAAAGATGAAGCCCGCTAAATTCAAAGGTAGAAGGTTCAAATCTTCTCCACATGCTGAAGTTGGTCAAACTAGTGCTGATAAAGGTCCTAGGGACATAAAGAAACCAATAGTATGAGGTTTAAAAGGAAAGA